>VSDK01013202.1:67689-77689 GCA_009767595.1 Symbiodinium kawagutii
CTTGCCATTGCTGCGCTTGCAGGCGGCTTTGCTTTTAGCTTTAGGTTTTGTACTTTCCTCTTCCTCCATGTAGGAAGTGTGGATAAAGCACGGCGCAGTGTCAAGAAACACTGAGCTGTCCTGGCCGCTTGTATTGGTTGTTAAATGCCCGGGCCCAAATGAATCAAACTTGGCTACCGCAGCCCAGCATGATGAATGTCATGATGGGATTGATCACACTGGCAAAAAAACTAGTCACAAAATCAATACAGTCCTTGCGCAGCGCCTCAACATAGCGATCCAGCAACTTATTGCCATAGTACTTCATCATGGCTTTCTTGTCTTCATCGTCCGTGCTGCCTCAGGAGCAACAGCAACATACCCATTCAGCAACATACCGTCTCAAACGCTAGGCTTGGAAATCCACTGAGCAAAGCCAGGTTAAACTGCTATGTGCAATGAAGGCAACGGGCAGGCGGCCCCGCTGGACGGAGCTGGGCAGGCTGGTCCGCAACGCCGTGCCGCAATACCACAAATAATATATTGAATGTTTCAGAATCTTTGGCAATTGGATTCAGGAATTTAGGCTCCATATTTGGAATTGGGAAACCACAGTCTCTTTCCGAATGTCTCGCCTGAGGTCCCAACTCATGACCATCTCCATTTCAAAACTGATCTCGTCCCGTATTTTATCCAGCTCTTTCCTGCCAAAACACTAAATGATTCAAATTCAAATGATCTGATGGTCTGACACTTGAGTTCACCATTGATGCCTTCCACAGTCCACAATTCCACAACACAGCACAAACTCCAACCCTGATTCTAACGCCAGCTTGAATTTTGAATTTAGAATATTGCAATGCCAGAATTCAAGACTGAAAGGTGGAAGTGCACGGTGTCAAGTTTCGTGGGTCAGGGGGGGTTTGGGTCTTTCAAAAAAAAAAACATAGAGACAACCCAACGGATTTAGAGACTGTCACCAAACCTGATTGGACTGGGGCTACTACAGCCTAGTGGGCTCAACTTGGTGGAAATTGACGATGTTACACGAAAAATGCCAAAAAATGAGGAAAAAAGCTCATATTTGGACATGTTTTTGTGTTGCTGGCTCAATTTTGCATGTTGAAAACTGCAAAAAAAACAAAAAAACACAAAGTGATTAATGTACACCATATCAAAAAAAAACATCACTGCCATGATCAAAAATGCAAATCCTGTCAAAAAAAGCCAGAAAAGGCTAAAGACCGAGACATTTTCATGTTTTTGCGGGTCCCAAAAACATAGCTAATTATGTCAGGCTCTGGAAAACAAAGAGGCATCTGCATTGTTCTGATGAAAAAACGAAACAAATCTTTACAAAATGAAAAAAACATAAAAAAAAACACATATTTTCATGGTTTTCGTGTGTTTTCCCTAGATATTTCATGTTTTTTTTTGCTGGCCACTGGCCAACTAAGCAAAATTTAGGCAATGAACACAGATCATCATGTCAAGCCCGAGCAAACAAAAAAAAACATGCATTATTTTGATGAAAAATTAAAACAACTGCAGAAAAAACATTCAAACTATAGAGAATTTCATATTTTTCCGTTGATCATAAAACTTGAATGTAGGCAATGAACACATTGAGCACACCAGTTGTGCTGCAGCGCTCTATTCAGAATATTTTTGTTTCATTCATTCAAGCAGTCCAGAGCCCAGGCCAAACGTTTTCTCGCTGTCTTGCAACTGAAGCTGAATCTCAGAGATGGTTGAAACCTTCAAGTCAGGAAGTCAAACTTCCGTGAAACTTCCGTCTCGAGCCGGGGGGGCAACCAATGAACTCTAGTGACCAAGATCTAACAATCCCCCCGAACCAAGGAAACCAAGAACCAGCAAACCGGGGAGAAGAAACAGTTATTCACCAAATGACCAAAGGAAATGTGAACCAAAAAAACTAAACCAAAACCAAGTGAAGAGATCACCAAAGAGAACATCAAACACCTACCAACTGACATCTTTGACATGCTGCAATGTTGCCGCTCGAGTGTTCTTTTGTACCGTGGATGCTGATCTAACGCGGTTTTGGTTTCGGCAGGCAAACTTCTGACTGCTGACTCAACTGCTGACTCTGCTGACTCCCCTGTTTCGCTCAGACCATTGAGCCATTGAGTCACGCAAAATTCTAACTGGGAAAGTTGATAGTCCTGGCAATTCTGGCTTCTTTGGGCTCACAGTTCACACAGTCCACTCTCATGACTGTTCATTACATCAGCATCGGATCTCCGACTCGGAACATTGTTTCATGATTCATGATTCATGTTCATGATTCATGTGACAATGTGTCCCTGTCACATGTCCATGTGTTGCGCTTTCCTCATTGATCATTGCATTTGTTTCTTCATTTGCTGGCCCGACAGCTCTACATATTTACGACGCAGTAAACATTCAAAACCGGACATCCATTAGGGCACATCACAACTCAAAATGTCATGGCCCATGGCCGCCACCATGGCCCTATTATTTTTTGAGTCACCAGTGCCACCAGCAACAGCAGAGTCAGTCAGCAGAGCCGTCCGAGCTGTCGCCAACCCTTTCGAAAAGCTCCGGCTCAGACTAATGCCAGGGACCCATAGGCCCCACACGGGCCTCAAGGAACCTGGGCAGCCCAGTCACAGTCCCAGTCACACTGCAATCCCTAATCCCTCCTCCAAGGAATCCAAAAATTGAAAAGTTGAAGTGCACGAGACCTAGGATTAAGATCCGAAAACTGTCACAACTATATTTTCTATTTTGAAGTTGAAGTCTGAAGATCTGAAAGTGGCCCCAAACAAAATTGAAACATGGTCCCTCCTCCCGAGGTCAGGTCCCCTCCCTTTGTTTCACAATTGCACTGACAAATTTTAGCGCTTTTCTTCTCAAACATGCCGACAGCGATGTTGACGTTCACTCTAATTTGATTATCCGCAAGTCTGCGGAGAAAACGAATTAAGAAACACAGCGCCTTGGCGCCAATGATTCCATTGATTGAAAGTCGTCAACTCACTTCTCATCCTATTTCAAAGGCATTGAGTCTTCTGAAATCCGGTTTGCATTGCTCATTCAACTTGCCATCGCCAGCTCTCTTTGCATTTTCCTCCAGGAAGTCAATGACTTTTTGGATTTCATTGGAAAGCCGATGAGCATCCTTCCAATCCGATTTCAACAAGGAGTCTCGCCGGGCTCGCAACTTGTCAATGGTGTAGCTGTTGGGGAACGCCAAATGCAGTCTCAACACCGTGTGCTTGTTCTGAACAATCCTTTTCACCATGGCTATCCTCCTTGTGAGGGTTCTGCTTGCAGATCCCGTTGTTTGCGTTGGCCTGGTGAAGTTTGGGTAAATCATTTGATGGAAAACTTTTGTAGCCTTCCTCTTGACGTGTTTCACCTAATCTAGATCCTCACCTGTAGGCGTAGAGCTTGAATTTCTCAGTTCATCCTGCTATCAAAAATGTCTTTGAACTTTTGCTGAGAAAAATGATCTGGACTGGGTACCGTGATCCTCTTAACTTCTGCTTTGCATTTTAATGTTCTCGGGGCGGCACATACATGTCCAGGTAGCTTCAGAAGTTGCTGCAAGTGACAACCACGGCATTATTTCACAAACTGCTGGATAAAGCCATGTTGCTGCCATTGTGTCACCAACAAATATATCACATTTTTATCAGAGTGTCATATAACGTCAATGTCAAGCGTCCATCATTGAGTCTGCGACAGAACCATGCAGAGAAGCACGGTTTGCAGGTTTGCCTCATAGGCTGGCAGAACCATGCAGAGAAGCACGGTTTGCAGGTTTGAATCAAGGCTTGCAGTAAAACCGCCAAGCAGCAAAGGGGGCTGGAATGTGAGCAAGCAATTCAAGCAATTGACAATTGACAGCTTCCCCAAAAAAAAGAACTATCGTCCAGGGGCCAAAAAAACAAAGATTATAATTGGCCCAAGAAATGCGTTGAACGTGGGGACCAGCTCAAGTGAAAAATTGCATTCCCTCATTTTTTTGGCTACGCAGCACTCAGAGTGTTAATTCAAGAGGCAGCACAGCAACTCCGTTGAGAGTTGAGAGTTCTGCAAACAGTGCAAGGTGAGCAACACAAACGACTTGTTCGTTAGCTCATGCCCAACAATTCCACGACAATTATCCAAAAGCAGGGACCCCAAAAGATCCCCAAAGAGACACTTGCAAAATCACCGCTGCTGATAAGATCTCAATTTTAAATTAAAGATCCCAGCCCAGCATGCCAGCATTGCAAGAAAAAATCAAACGGCAACTACTCAGTTCTGAGCGACGCAAAGAATGTGCAAGACTTGGACTTGCAACTCATGTTGCTGAGGCGCCATAGCACTCAACAGAGAGGGCCAGACAATGACAATGTTCGACCTTGATACGAATATCTTCGTAATTCCGTAGCACAACACGAAGAACGTCTTGCTCTTGACTGTATTGCTCAGCATCTTCTTGACCAGCTTCCTCCAGGCATTCAGCAGCATCTATGAGATCGTGTAGATAGTCGATATCGTTCAACACGTTCCTATCCAAGACCGCTAAAGTAGTTATCAATCGCTCCAGGAAACTTGGAGGGGGTTCTTCAGCTTCAGATTGTGGATGTGCAACTTCAGGACTATCACCCTCTCCATGCTCAGGCATTGTCGCCATTGCTTCAGTGGACTCAACCTCCGAACGATTGCTGCGGTCCAGCAACCCTAAAAAAACATTCCCGGAAGGCAAACTTTGAGCTGAGAAATCTGCTGGGTTCCTACTACGGGCGGGTTTTCAGCAATAGTTTGACGTTTCCCATGCAAACGATTGGCGAAGCCTGTTTTCTGATTGTGGATGAATGTTCCCAGAAATGTTTTCTGAAACTCTTGGTTGCTGCGGTAAGACCGCCAGCACTACTTGGAAACTCTTGGTTGCTGCGGTAAGACCGCCAGCACTACTCGAACAAATCATAATATCATGATGCCTAATGCCACACCACACATGTCAAATGTCAAATGCCAACAATCCCAAATCCCAAACAATCTGAATGAAAAGGTCAGCATACTTAGCGCAATTCAGAAGTCAAGCAGTGGTGTAAAACCAAATGGAACATAGCATGGGTCACGAGAACGCGCACAATCTTGCGATTTGTGATCATGAACTGTTAAGACTTGCGATGTCGCACTCACGCAGACTGGCTCAGCGTGGGAGTCAGAGTTGTTGGCATGTTGCGTGTCACGATAGGGAATCGTAGTGGCAAGACATGGTCTCATTTCTCATTTCTGATCTCCAAAAGTTTCACAAGGCATTCATATCGCCTGATATTTCTGGGATCCGTACTGAGTCTGGCAGCATCGCGCCAGCGATGAAGCCCAAGTCCAGGCCTCATCAGTCGACAGAAATCTCCACTCACGTTTGTTTTAGCATGCGCAAAGAGAGGGATTCTCAAGGTGAACAAATGAAGCAATACGACACTGGAATGACTGCTGTGGCTGCGAATGAATGAATATGTTTTTCAAAATATGGTTCCAAGGCCAAACGACCAACCGAAAGGGCACCAAAGGGGGCCCAACATATCAATATCACCCCAACACATGGGCGAGATTAAAGGGAACCAGAAGGGAAACAAAACGCCTAAACACAAAAGGAAGAAACAACACAGAAGGACCAAAAGAGGACTCGGACCCCAGCAAACCCCAAGCCCAGAAAGGAGAATTGGAACAACCAAAGATCAAAATCTGGAGGAGAGAGAAAGGCCAAAGAAGGCCAAACACGCCCGGCCCGAACAAAAAGGATTCAGAAACACAGAAAGGACATGGATAGAAGAACCCACTCGAAAAGAGAAGGTGAAACAATCACATACATCCATGGTTTTACTCAGAGTTCAGAGGAAATGTGCTTTCACCAACAGTACCAAAATGACGCAGTGAGCTAGGATCACTATGTGAGCACAGGCGGCTGACGCTGCGGCAATGGAGAAAAACAATCTGACATTCATCATGTCTGATAGGCAGTTCGCTTCACTTAAAAAATGTTCAAATTCTAACCATGTTCACCACTTGCCACTCCATGCAATCATGCAATTTTCTGAAAACTTCAAAATCGGATTTTTGAATGTATGTTAGTTTCTGATTACCTGGCACTCACTTCTTCGGCTACATGTACCACGGGTGTGCGCGCATGTAATTAACCAAGAGTCGCAAACGGTATATTATAAATTATAAGTATTCATATATTGTACATGTCTCGTCTTTGACTCTTGGCATGCCACACCGGGCATCGGCCACCCCACCCCACCCAATGGAACTAGATTGATTGCGTCCATTGTTTTTGCAACTTGCGCAAGTACATGTCACCCAGTCTCCGTCTGAGCAAGTCCAGCAATCCATGGAGACATCACGACCAAGTCTGAAAATCTCTCCACCATCAGCCATCAGCACAACGAAAACATTGCCCTCCCTCCCTCCCCTCCCTCCCCGCCCCCCCCCGTCCCCTCCCGTCTCTTCACTTCCATCCCTCCCCTTCCCTCCACACCCCCCCCACGGCAGCATTCGTGAGAGCAAACTAACCGAGAATCCATCATATCGAACATGCTTTTGCCAACCGATTTACGCATGACCCCGCAAAGACCCCACATCTTCTGACTGGAATCCATCACTGCTGCGCGCCCCGATATGGCAGAAACCGCTGGACAGGTGCATGTATGTTTTTCTCCTCTGCGCAAACTGGAATTCGAGACTGATGTCTCGGACTACCAACCCCAGTGGTCAGTGGCCAGTAGTGCCAAGCAATCTGGTTTGCAAAGTGATCCGATCACTATCCAAATCCAGCCTCTGTATTTTACATTCAGACATTGGAATCCTTATTGTGTGCTGCATGCACATGAAAACCGTATATCAATATGTATATATATATATACATATATATATATATTTATTTATTTATTTATTTATTGATCATATATATATACATATATATTAGTACTATATATAGTATAGTATTGTTTTGTCTGCACGTATACAGTAATTGAATATGTAATTGCTAATTGCTAAGTTTACAATATTGAATTACGGATTTGATTTACGACCTGCCTGTAGATATGTATGTATGTGTCTGTGCTTTGCCAAATGCTATTTATTGTCACTTGTCACTTGTCACTTGTCACTTGTCACCACCAAGGCAGAGTCTGAGTCCGCAGCAGTAGTAAGTAGAGCCATCACTCCATACGACCAGTGGAATGAATGTCAGAAATCTGAAACTATACATGCCGCATTTTGCACAACAAAGAATCTCACAAAGGTTTCACAAGTCACAGCCTTCGCCTTCCAGGTTGGCGAATCGATCCTCGCATGGCCGTCCACAGCGTCCACGGTCTCCAGAGTGAAGGCCGCCTCCATTGACTCGAACATAAAAACTGTGATCCCGCAAGATAACTCTCAGCTGTAAGCTACCCGATACTGCACAGAAAACCTACCTATACCAACCAAGCACTGTGGTGTGTTGGGCTGCACATGTTGCCGTATGGATGACTACAAACTCCCAATTTCAGAGTTCAGAGTCCAGCCTCGTAGATTCAGAGAAACTTGGTATGCTGGAACACTGGAACCTGCACTGGTGACTGGATGCGTGGTGTTCATGCATGTCACACTACCATCCAAAAGTCCAAAGTTGGAAATATCACGTTATGTCATCACATTACTGGAAAGTCAAAAGAGTCAAAAGCCAAAACTCCAAGACTCCTAGATGCAAAGGAGGCGGAATGGCTGGCTGACAGTTGAACCCACAGCAAGAAAGAAGAAGAGTCCTCAAGAGTCTCAAGAGTAGAAGCCTTTCTGACTCCTATGGACTCCTGCGTTTCATGTATCCTTTTCCCACAACTGAGTTTACTTGAAGGCCAAAAGACTCCTAGGTCCTAGACTCATAGATGCAATTTCGGCTACATGTACCATGGGTGCGCGCTGCACGCGCAACATGTAATTAGCCGAGAGCTGCAGGCGGCAAACGGTGTATGTATGTATGTATGTATGTATGTATGTATGTATGTATGTACGTATGTATGTATGTATGTATGGATGTATGCATGCATGTATTTATGTGCATGTATTCTAGATATTCATATTGTACATGTCTCGTTATGTGACTCTTGGCACGCCACACTTTCATTCGCAGGATGAAAATGTCAACGTTGATTGTTGGTTTCGCTTGTTCCGCTGTATCTCCGCAAGCTGTCGCGACCTGGAAACCCTCCTCCAATCCCTGCCCCGTCCCCCACCCGGCCCCTGCCCTATACCCCATATCCCCACCCCATGCGAGGTGCCTTGCTGGTACGCAGTCTTGTCAAAAACCAGTCCGTTTCTTCAAGCCCTGTCCGCCGCTTCCTCATCAAAGCCTTTGGTAGCTGACGTCGTCCAGCCCCTCCCCACCCCATACCCTGGCCCCTGCCCTACCCCACCCGAGACGTGAGCAGCATTGTCCTTATGTAGCTGGTCGTCCTTTATGCATCCAATGCTCCCCCCCCTCTACCCCTTATAAAGGGGGAGGGGGGGTGACTCTACGGATCTTTTTTGCTGGGGTCCCCCCTTTCAACCCTGGGAAGGGGAGGGGGGGACTGCCACAGGCCCATTGGCCCATGCCCCTCGCTAGTGGGTAAGTGGTGGGTGGGTGGGTGGAAAAATGAAATTATGTCAATTACAAAACAAAGAAGTAGCCAGTAGTCATGTAATTTGGTTTGCAAAGTGATCTGATCACGATCCAGTCTCTGTATCTTACATTCCGACACTGGAACTCTTATGGTGTGCATGCGCATGTATGCATAATATATCAATATATAGTAGTATGTCATTTTAAAAATAGATGTATCTGTCTGTATGTAATGTTTGTGTATGCAATAATATTGAATATGTAAATGCTAAATTTACAATATCTGAATTATGGATTTGGTTTATTATCTGTAGATATGTATGTCGTATGTGTGTGTGTGTGTTCTTTGTCAAATTTTATTTATTGCCACTTGTCACAGTCTGAGTCTGCACTAGTTCTGAGTAGAGCCATCACTTCGTACGACCAGTGGAATGTCAGAAATCTGAAAGTATACATACTGTATTTTTTTCACACACACAAGTCACAGGGATTGATGATGCGAACATAAAAACTGTGATCCCGCAAGATAACTCTCAGCTGTAAGCTACCCGATACTGCACAGAAAACCTACCTATACCAACCAAGCACTGTGGTGTGTTGGGCTGCACATGTTGCCGTATGGATGACTACAAACTCCCAATTTCAGAGTTCAGAGTCCAGCCTCGTAGATCCAGAGAAACTTGGTATGCTGGAACACTGGAACCTGCACTGGTGACTGGATGCGTGGTGTTCATGCATGTCACACTACCATCCAAAAGTCCAAAGTTGGAAATATCACGTTATGTCATCACATTGGCCCAAAACTCCAAGACACCTAGACGCAAAGGCAGCGGAATGGTTCACAGCTGAGCCCACCACAGAAAATAGAGAGTAGAAGCCTTTCTGACTCCTACATGTCCTCTTCCCACAACTAAATCTGCTACAAGTTGGGCGAAGTGGGTATGAAAGTCGTCATTGGTCAGATTCATTCGCCATTGCTATGGCAATGGCTCTGAGAACAACAGCTCCTAGATATCAGGAGAAGAATGCATGATGAATGTTCTCAGGCTCACACTAGCAGGGCAGCCAGGTTGTCAAAGGTCATCGCAATGACAGCAACCCCGGCAGCACACGTTGGACAAAGATCTAAGACTCTAAGGTTTCTGTTATGTTCAGAAGATATTTATCGTTTTTTGTAAACAGGTTTGTGATAGCATACAATATATGAAAAACCTTTCTGCAACATCTCCTTATTTGAGCAGCGGTGTTTCCTTCTACCAATTATGATCATGTTGTTTTCAAAACAGGATTTGCATGTTTGAGCATAAGCCCAGGTGAATAAACAATGTGTGATGATGATGATGATGATGATGATGATGATGATGATGATGATGGCGATGATGATGA
>VSDK01013202.1:78799-102652 GCA_009767595.1 Symbiodinium kawagutii
TGAACCGTCCTGGTTACATGGCCAGTTTGCTCATAGCGTTTGTCAAGTTGAGGGCTTTACACCTTCACTGCCAGCCTCATGCTCAATCCGGCTTACTTGGTCTTGCGCTTTTGGCGCCTGACTGTGCAATTCTGAAGCTGCGGCTGAATTCCTGTGAATTTTCAAATTGATCTTCAAGTTATATTCAATCAAACACGTTCGCGGCAACCTGGACGTTGCTCCGCGCTTGCAACGTGTGGGGCGCACGACCAGCAAAGTACATACACGTATGCGGATGTACGGGAGATTTGATATGTTCAGTCGTGCATGCAGAGGCCAGAGGGGTTGGGAGATCTGATATGTTCAGTCGTGCAGAGGCGAGAGGGGGTGGGAGATTTGATATGTTCAGTCGCGCATGCAAAGGCCAGAGGGGGTGGGAGATTTGATATGTTCAGTCGTGCAGAGGCCAGAGGGGGTGGGAGATTTGATATGTTCAGTCGTGCAGAGGCCAGAGGGGGCGGGAGATTTGATATGTTCAGTAGTGCGCGCAGAGGCCAGAGGGGGTGGGAGATTTGATATGTTCAGTGGTGCATGCAGAGGCCAGAGGGGGTGGGAGATTTGATATGTTCAGTTAACTTGGAAGCAGCAGCCTTCCATGGCTTCAAGTCCTGAGCACTGAGTCCTGTTTGACTCCAGAACCAGAGGTACTCCACTGTGTGGACTTGGGCCATCGTTGCTCTGGCTGTCGCAGGATGATATACACCGTGTCAGGTGTGGAGCAACGTTGGGGTTGGAGCGAACACGTTCAAATGTCTCAAGTTTGTCCAATCATGCCCATGGTCCCAATGCACGCATTGAATACAAACTGAAAAACCATCATTATAACTTGGCCCCATGAACAAAAATCAGCCATCAATCTATCCACTCCCTGGGCTGCGCTGCCTCGCCCAGGGGTCAAGATTTCCGTCGTTGTCCTCACCCTCACCATGGCCCTCACTCCAGAACTGTCCCAACTGCTGTTGGTGTGGGTCTGGCGGCACCTGCCAACTGCCAAGGTCAAAGTCTGGTATGCGTCTGTATCCTAATTCCAAACCACAAAACAAATATGAGCTGGTCACTGCAACGGTTTGAATCCATTGGTTGAGCCATCGAGTGGCACGCCTGACTCTCATTAACATGGGAATACTATCTCACGCCACAACCTGCACCCGCACCGTAAACCTAAAGCACTTTCTCTCTCTCACACACACACGCACTAGCAGTCTGTCAGCAAGCAAGCCTTCTTGCCTTTCATTTTGGACTGGGGTTTGGCAAACGCCACGGGAGGTCTAGGCGGTGGAGGAGGCGGCGGCAGCGGCGGAACCATGCTCGAGCTGCTGATCTTGTTCACTTCATCCATGAATTTCTCCATGTCGTCAGCACGCATTGCCTGCAAAAAGGTTGCAAGTCCCAAGCCCAAGTCCCGAGTCCCAACGTTACGGCATCATTACATGGTACTGTTATTGTCACACATGTTCTTGGAACAACTCTTGAAATCGTGTTGTTATTGTCACAATGAACTAAGCCGAGTCATCAAAGGTAAAACCACATGCATCTGAAATTTGGACACAACTAAATGTTCAACCCATGCCACTGACACACAATCATGACAACACATATTGTCATATGGTATGTAAGACACCAATGACAAATAATTCAAATTCAATCATTGATTGTACACCTTGACATGTCCCCAAACCCAGCCTGGCCAGAGTCAGAGGACGGTCTAGGAGTCCATTTTGCAGCCTTCATGTCGTGAAGAGTGAGTTGATCTCCCCCAGACGGTGGCACCACCCTCTTTTTTGTCAGATGGTCAACTTCCTTGGCTTTCTGCTGGCGTTCTTGCTCCTTCCCTCTTTCGATTCGTTCCTTCTCCTGTCGCTCCTTTTCCAACCTCTCGGCCTCATCCTTCTCCTTCTGCTGACGTTCTTGCTCCTTCTCTCTTTCGATTCGTTCCTTCTCCTCTCGCTCCTTTTCCAACCTCTCGGCCTCATCCTTCTCCTTCTGATGGCGTTCTTGCTCATTCTCTCTTTCGATTCGTTCCTTCTCCTGTCGCTCCTTTTCCAACCTCTCGGCCTCATCCTTCTCCTTCTGCTGACGTTCTTGCTCCTTCTCTCTTTCGATTCGTTCCTTCTCCTCTCGCTCCTTTTCCAACCTCTCGGCCTCATCCTTCTCCTTCTGCTGGCGTTCTTGCTCCTTCTCTCTTTCGATGCGTTCCTTCTCCTCTCGCTCCTTTTCCAACCTCTCGGCCTCATCCTTCTCCTTCTGCTGGCGTTCTTGCTCATTCTCTCTTTCGATTCGTTCCTTCTCCTGTCGCTCCTTTTCCAACCTCTCGGCCTCATCCTTCTCCTTCTGCTGACGTTCTTGCTCCTTCTCTCTTTCGATTCGTTCCTTCTCCTCTCGCTCCTTTTCCAACCTCTCGGCCTCATCCTTCTCCTTCTGCTGGCGTTCTTGCTCATTCTCTCTTTCGATTCGTTCCTTCTCCTGTCGCTCCTTTTCCAACCTCTCGGCCTCATCCTTCTCCTTCTGCTGACGTTCTTGCTCCTTCTCTCTTTCGATTCGTTCCTTCTCCTCTCGCTCCTTTTCCAACCTCTCGGCCTCATCCTTCTTCTTCTGAAAGATTTCTGGTACTGCTTGTCTCTTGTTTTTTCAGGTTGTTCCTGCTCATGGTGTTCATCATTCTCCTTCTGAAGATTCTGGAGGTTTTCAAGATTCTGGAGGTTGTCTTGCTGTTTGGATTTGTTTTGGTGTTCCTTCTCCTGGCGTTCCTTCTCCATCCTCTCTGCTTCTTCCTTCTCCTTCTGCAAACGCTTTTGTTCAACTTGTTCCTTGTCGTGCACAAGTCGTTCCTGCATCTGCTGTTCCTTTTCCAACCTCTCCGCACCTGCATTTTCCTTCTCCTTCTTCAAAGGTGGCGCAGTCTCCCGAGCCGCAGCCTCAGCCTCCTCCGACTGCTGTTGTGCAACTTCTTCATCAATCACTTTTTCCAACGCTCGCTCAAGACTTTCGGACCTTTCTGTCTCCATGCCCTGATTGTCCTGAGTTGCCTCTTCTTTCTTTACCTCAATGCCTTTGGGTTCTTTATCCCCTCGCGAGCCATCAGTCTTGGCAGATGAAGACTTTTGTTTTTTCTCGGGCCTGTCAGGCTTGCCTGCCTTGCCTGGCGGGACTTCGTCTTGGCTTTTGTCATCATCACAGTCATCTGACTCATTGGCTTTCGTGTCAGCTGCATCTGCATCTGGAATTGATGCCCTCAATTCAGTGGACATCATCAGCTTGGATCTCGTGGCAGGCTTCTCTAGATCAACATGCCAATCTGGGAACAAAGCATTCCTGAAGTAGACAATGGCACCACTGACACACACAAAAAAATGGAAGCGACAATGACATGGACAAGACTGACAGTGGAATCACCCGAAAGGTTCCTGGGAGTTCAACTGCACGATAGCCTCAAATATTTTAGAACGATAAGCAATTGAACATTTGGAACTGACATCTTATATGAAGTACAATGCATGCCTGTCACAAGCATTGATGGTTAAGTTTGGTCCCAGATGCACTGGAGAGAGAATCGCCATGTCTTTGTAGAGGGTCTCATGGCCATCGCACACCATCATTGAAGCCACTCTGACTCCAATTGAATCTGCATTGAGACATTTTTCGATTATCAAGCTTCCCGGAGGGATGAACCTAACACGCAAAGGCTAGAAAAGGCAAGAACCCAATCCCAATGACTAAACTTTGAAATTGGTTCACCACATTTGGATGAATCATGTGAACAATTCCTGCATTCAAGCAACACCACGTCCCCTGGCGATACGTATAAATATCGAAGAGTGCTCAATGGGTGACGCCACGGAAAAGCGGACTCAGCAGGTTTCATAGCCGCAACCTCATACAAAGCAGCAAAAGGCAGGCCAACAAAACCAAGACCAAAACTACCTTGTTTTGTGGACTCTGTGGAAAACGTTCTAACTGTAACAATGTTGTTCATTCATGATTCGGTTGACAACATGTAATTGCTTTACAAAATTGCATTGAACTGACCACTGCCCGCCAATCAAATGAATCAAACACAAAACAACACAATAACCCGCCCATTGACAATGGCACAACCATTAATAAAGCCAGACCAAGAACCATTTCCGAGTTCAGACTGCCAAAGAAATCATAGATATCCTTGGCCACAAACTTCTCCGCCGAAGTTGACAATTCACCTCCATCAACAGGCGC
The DNA here is from genome assembly GCA_009767595.1 of Symbiodinium kawagutii. Classification (NCBI taxonomy): domain Eukaryota; class Dinophyceae; order Suessiales; family Symbiodiniaceae; genus Symbiodinium; species Symbiodinium kawagutii. Next base: position 83,051 of record VSDK01013202.1, read on the forward strand.
CGCATTTGCCTTTGCCGCTGCATGTGCCTTGTATTGGCAGGCCGAGTCACAGTCATTGTATCACAAATGCACCAAAACAATGATGGCTACAAAATTCCAAAACAAAGTTTCAACAATTTTCGTAGGAATGCGTTCCAAACTTCAAACTCAAACAGCCTAATGCCAAACACATGTTTAGTCAAAGTCACGTCCAGGAGTTGTGTGACACTGCAAACGCATACAGCTTTGTAGCCCTCCAGTTGGTACCAAAAGACACCAGTGGATCCCGGAAAAGCACCACTCCACAGAGCATCCTTCTTGAAAATGGTCCAAGAAGCACCCTTCAGACTTCGCTCCAATGATTGCACCAACTTGGTATCCATTGGCGTTCCAGCATCTTTCCTTGGCATGTAAGTCGGCAAATTCAATCACTGACAAGGACACCAGCAGTGACTTACAAGCAGTGGCACTCATCAAAGATCATGCATAGCAATTCCCATTTGGCACTGAAGAAAAAAAACGATAAGATCCTACATAGACCTGGGCAGTTGGGCAGTCGAATATGGAAAAGAAAAGGATCTGAGCCTGAGCCCTGTACTGTGTTTGCTCAATGTGTTCCAAGAGCTTGTCCCGGTCCATGATCCATGGGACATCAGGCATGGCATGGTCCTTCACTTCACGGGTCACACTGTCCATGGTCGCAACCCCCCGTTTGTGCAGCATACCTTGGAGAAGGATGTCAAAGCCCAGGATTCTTGATGTGTCAACTGTCAGCATCTCGGACTGCGTTTTTCTGTTTGAGCCAGTCAAGCTCTTTGCCTTCTCTGCCATGGTAGCCTGCAGCATGGAGAACTTCTTGCTGTTGTTGTTGATGAACTCCTTTGAAGAAGTAGCATCGCTTCCAACCAGGGAGGACGTCGCCACCTTCTTTATCGCCCCCCTCTTCAGCTTCAAAATCGCAGGTGTGTTGCTCAAACTTAGATTCAGGAACTCCTTCATACTCTGTGTGGGGGCCATCCGCATACTCTGCGGAAGTTGGCCCCCACACTGGAGGATCTGGGGGTCGCCCTCTTCAAAGGCTGCTGCCCGGGCCCTTTGGAAGCTCCTGTGGTCCTTTGTTTCCTTGCCATCATCTACTTCTCCTTCCGGAGTTTTGCGCTTCTTGGTTTTTCTCTTCGATGTGGTTGGATCGCTCGCCTTTTTCTCAGCATCTGCCCTCTTCTTCTCTTCTTTCTTGGCTTCTTTCTCCATCCGAGCTTGTTCTCTCTTCCTTTCCCTCGCACAAATCAAACACTTGCATCAGTGCATAACAAGAATAGATACCACCCAAAACAAAGTGCCAAAATTCAGGACACAGGTTTACGAAAACGTTTGGAATTCAGTGATTAGTTCATGCCGAGCAAATACAATTTCATGGCAAACAATGCAAATTGGAACAGGCTACAGGCGTTGCATGTCTGGAGGTTGAGTGGTTCCTAAGGGAAAGGTTTCATGTCCAGAGTGTGGACAGCCTGACACTCTTTGGGCGCACATTATAGTATGTTGCACTTATGACCTCATGGGCCATGGGCATTTAAATAAGAGACAAACTGTTCCAAAATAGGGTAGTTTCGCACATGGATGATAAATGAACTTGACTTAAAACCCAGAAAACAACGCAACCACAACATCAGCATACCTGAAGCCTATGTTGTGTGTGTCTTTGCGAGTGTGCCTGTTTGGTTGCTGCAGTGTTATTATGTGTAAACCCTAATGGCATGTTTGGAGAAGAAAATAATCTGAAAGGAAGATGTCGAATGAGAAAAAAAATGAACATCAGCCTCACAAGGGGTCAGGTCGACTCGATTAAAAAAAACATTGGACAAAATCGAGACAGAGACAAATCAAAGGCAAAAGGGGTTGGTGCAGAGAATCAAAGAGACAAAGAGACAAGGGTTGTTGGCCTTGTTGCCAGAAGGTGGTGCCTATCATTTTTTAGAAGCCAATCAACTTGTCTACACCAAGCCCCACACCTCTCTTCAACCTTTCTCAGCCGCGTTTCTTCCTCTCTTTGCTTCTTCGATTCGTCATCAATGTGCTTTTGCAGAGCAGCCCGGGTGGTCTTGTAGGAAACCACACATGACTGACACACATTGGCAATTTCTTTCAACCAAGCAACTGCGTCATTGGCTTCGTCAACCAAACGCTGGAGCTGATCGATAGATGGTGCCAAGGGCCAACGCATGTTGCGGAAGTTTTCCACATTCGTCAGGGTCATGACATGCTGATCCGAACCATTTTCTTTCGCTTCCGAAAGTTTCTCATTGAGGAAAGGATCTTCTGACATTTTCTGCGCCAACATATCATTGGCCTTCTTCGCATCAGACATGGTGCCCATCTCAGTCCTGGGCACGCACCGCTGTTCCAAATTCTCAAGTTATTCAATTACCCCTCAAAACCTCAAAGTTCCAAATTCGTCCAAAGTCATGGCACAAGATCAAGGGTATTGAAAGGTGTCTCACATTAAACAATATGAATGTGGAACTTGCTAAATATGCTTACAACAAACATTCCCCTGACCTTTGGCGCCAAACCTGGATCAAACACTGAAACACGGCCACATAGTTTGATGAAACATACCACAAATCAGGACATGGCACTTTTTGTCAATTGCCATCTTCAGCAAAACTGCACGTTTCCGAAGAAGTGTTTCTTCATAGTTTGCCTTGTGCTCATCCAAATCTGAGATAGCTCTAACCTGTTCATTCATTGCCTCCTGAGCTTTGTTGAGAGCACTTTTGACATTGGTCAACTCCTGCGATTGTCAGGGGCGAAAACTCCGATGACGGACATAGCCTCTTGATAAGTATGTAGGAATATGTAGTGATTGATGCATACTGCATACACCAAAAACGATGAACAAATCAAGGAGTCTATCTAATCTGATCATGGGAAAATAAATAGAATTCGGAACCAGCGATGACAGGACCAGGGGATAACAATTTGCTTTGGAATCACTGATGTTGTAACACTTTCATCATTCCACAGTAAAAGTCTTCGGAATGTAAAGGGAAACAATTTTGGAGTTGGCAACTGGTTCTGAGTGAGTCTATATTGAGCTTGATATTGCAAACCATTTACATCAATATCACGGCAATGAACATTAAGTAGTTCAACATGAATCAATCAAACTGCAATAAACCAGCACCTGAGAATTTGATTCACAAGCCAATGGTTGGTCCTTCACCGTTGCTGACTTGAACCTGGCCGCCTCTAGAACCACGGGCTTTGTGCTTGGAGGAGGCCTTCCTTCACTCTTGGCGCTGGCACGGGCCTTTGCTTTGGCACGCTTGCTGTTGCCAGTTCCACTTCCACTGGGCATCTCACTGCCCGGCAAAGATGGTCGAGTGCGTGGTTTGGAGGAAATTGTGATGCCAGAGAAGTCATCTTCGTCATCCCAAAGAGTAGGAACTTGCTCTTTGTGTTCTTGAAGCTGTCTCTGCGTTGGTTGCTTGGTCTCAATGACTTGCTCATGGCCGCAAGACTTGTCTGTGTAGCTGCTGTCAAATTTGTTCTCTGATGTTTGCACCCATAGGACCCATACCTGAGTTGCTGCAATTATTTGCAAAGTCACCTCAGGATTTGCATGGATTTGCTAAGTACAAATTGATTATGTAGAATTGGTTAACGCAGGTAAAAACAGTTTGGTTCTGATCAATTGACTCGTAAAACACGAACAAAAGAAACACATGTCTCAAAAACCAAGCTGCAGTGCCAGAAGACGTTCCATCAAGATCATTCCCTTGTCTTTGTTCACGTTCCAGAATCTCAAAGTCCAAAGACCATTTCCGTTCTGCTGCCTCTTTCGAAAGGCCTCGATTGGACGGTGTATCAAAGATACAAATCCAGCCAATTTGACACCAGATCACATTGACAATGCAAGACACACCATTGCGATGAATACATTCTGGCTACTCAAAGGTTCTTTGATTAAAAAAAATAGCGCGTTTTGTAAGGCCAAGTGACGCCTGTACATAGGTGCACGATTGACGTAATAATCTACATAGCCCTTGAAGCAAAGAGGTTCTCGTCCCTCAGATATTGATGATCTCCAATTTGACTGAGGTTCAAACCAAAAATAATTCAGGCCACAGTGAAAAAAAAACATATGTCAATGTCGTTTTTATTTCAATGTGAATTTGCATTCTTATCACACCGTGTCCAAACACTGACAAATGAACAACTCAAAACAACCAACAACCAAGCTGGACTGATAGTTTTGCAATAATAATAATCAAATTCAAATGCTCAACAATACAATTGATTCACAATATATAATTGAAATCAGTTTCAAGGAAAGTCTGCAATTGAGCAAAGCAACATCTCGATTTTCAGATCGCTTTCCCTCCACGGAGAGTTTTCGAAGCTTGGAAAAGTCAAACTGGAGGCGCTGAACTCCACGCGCAGATGGTTTGGGTGCCCTAGGTTGCGATTGCGATTGTCATCTGCAAAAAAAAAAGCAGACTGAAAACATGTTTATTCCCTGTTCATGACCACATTATTGCAGCACGATGAATGCAGTCAAAGCACATTATCCCAAAAGCACGCAAATGCTCAAGGAATTGTGCTTTGTCATGTTGCTCTAACTCCTCCAGCATGGTTTTCAGGCTCTTGCCATCTGGTAGGGGTTGTGCTTTCGCAGCCTGCGCCATCATCGCTTCCCTGTCGTTGGCATGACACTTGCATAACTGGATGGTCCTCTTGGGATTGACAACCAGCTTCTCAGTACAATCCACACTCTCGCATTGTCCATTGGTCAGCTCCATGGCCATGGCAGTGGCCCGGGGCTGAAAGCCACCAACACCGTCTCGCAATGCTGATGCGAGCCAATCCACTCACAGGATCAATGATCATGAGGATACACACCACTTTTCAAATGACACTGAAGGTAAGAAATCGTGATTCCTGTTTCACACTGACCATTTGACAATGTCATGGATTTTTTTTTTCAAGGAGCTGCATCTGAAATTAGCGTGCCTGCTAAATGTCATGGTGCACAAAGCACACATCAAAATTGTTTGCATCATTTGTGCAAACTATCACTGAAACCTAGTCTGGTTGGATTGGATAGCGTCTCACTCGCTCAGCAAAATCCTACTTTCAAAATTCAGCTCGGCGGCGTCAACTTCAAGGCGACGAACAGTGCCCCCCATAGCGATCCAACAATTGTCGCGTGCATTGCCTTAGTGAAAACTCACACTTCAGGGAGACCAACACAAAGAATACAATATATGTTGTCCATCTTAGCAACAAAAAATATCATGATGATCAAACTGTGTGTTCAAAATCACATGAGTTGGCTGACCCTGATTCTTGCACTTTACAATTTGAGGAAGGCGTCAACATGAAAGCAAATCCAACCAAGGAGCATTGCCAGCAAGACTTCTCTTTGTAGATGCTGTTAGGCTGCAATTGATGTGCGGATACTTCTGACCTCCACTCAGGGCTGGATATTGCGCAACTCCCATGATCTGCAAATGCTCTGATGGCAGCAAAGGGCGTTCCAAGTGCTGAAGGTCAGGCGCATTTGGAGAAATGATGCACCAGATCCTTGACTGTCTGAGCAACGCAGGAAGATACACCCCGCATACAGGCATACTGTTTGGGTTCTGACTCATGTTGATGAAGGCGGACAACTCTCCTGCTTCAAATGCCTGTCGCATTCTGGGCAGGGAATGGTAGTTTTCGAACCAAAGCTGTTGAGTCGCGCTGAGCGTAGCCTTGAACGGAGTGCCTTTGAATGGTACGCATGCTCGAGAACACAGGCGTTTTTTCTCTTCGTCCACCTCATCCTGGCAGCTTACTCTAGAAATGAAAATCCCTCAGTTCCGGTCCTTGAGTCTACATACCCAGAACAAAATCATTGATTGAAACCATGCATTACACCAAATACAAAATGTTGATCAAATGCTTTGTACCACAAAGCAACTCTTACTTCCAACTTCCAACTTCCAACCTGGCCTGAGTTGCCACCAACATTTCATGGGCTGCCATTTGTGGTTTTCTGAAGAGTTCTTTCACTGCATTGATTCCGATGTCACCAAGGCTGCCTGTGGACTTCAATACTCCAACCTGAACAAAACAAAAATCGGCAGCCACACCAACCCCTCATCACATTGCACGATGGTTCCCTCACACAAGTACTAACACAAAACATCTCTGTTTCTGTCTTGATTGATGGTCCAAGGAACAGTGTAGCAACGACCACGGGATGCAGGAATACCAAACTCACAGGGATTGAGGTCCATCAGTTTGTTCGCATTGCGATCATCAGATCCATGCCCTGCTTCAGTTTGAAGCTGTGTAGAATCGAGTGAATCTTCGCCAGTTGATTTGGAAGGCCCGTACCATCTGTACGATGGAAGCCATGTATGAAATAACTCACGCTCGAATAATGCCGTACACTCATGCATGGAAAGGTCCTTCAGTCCAGCCAGGTGTTGACCAATATGAAAACAAATGCAAACAATGGCAGCAAAAGCGAGCAACACATATTGTCATCACACGTCACATCATGTCACCCAAATGCTGAGCCAAGTCTTACAGCTAAGTCGCTTCCTGAGCCCAGTGCCTTTCCCCCATCCAGCAAGCAAGGGCTTTACCACTCTGACCAAAATGCCCACGTTTGGCACCTGTGCGAGAAGTTCGACAACAAATTCCAAAATCAAACCTTCAAAATCTGCCCCACCACCCTACCAAGAATCCGAAAGCACAACACATCTATAATAATTCTGCACACACATGCACTGCAATGACACAAGCTGGTACACCTGACCCTGACAAACATTTTTCGAAATTCAAAAATTCAGATCCAAGACGCCAAACGTAGAGATGTCTTGGCAGGAGCTACCTGCCACAGCGCCACGTAGGGATGTTTTCTTGCCCTGGGACAAAGTTTCTGCAGCAAGGCGATGATTCCCTTGGAGAAGACCCAATTTTCTGGCATGACCTCAGTAACAAAACAATCCATTGAGTTGAGGGGATGCGTGCATCCTGGCCTGACATGGAAACTACACAAGAATGATTTAGGAATTGAATGCAACTCAGGACACGGACAGGGGATCAAAGCTGGAATTCCGAATGAAAGAAATATGATACCACAAAACAAAACAAACCAGTATATAGTAAGTATATATATTATCAATATCTTACCATGATGACATGGTGCGACAACCATGACTGGGTTGCTACTAGTGCAGTCCAATTGTCCAACGGGAGTGAGGCACATCATAGGCTTGAATTGGCTCTTGCTCTTGGCTTTTGCTTTCTTCTTCGGTGCCTTGATATTCGTTCTAGTCTGTCCGGTTGAATCATGACCATCCTGAACCTGAACGTCATGTGCGCCATCAGCGCTGGTTTCAATTTGATGCAGATAGCATGGGGCCGTGTCGACGTAGACTGAACTGTCCTAGCCCAGGGATGAATGACTGAGTGATCATGTATATTGAAAATCCGATCAACAGTCTGACTTGCAAGGCTTGCACCTTACAAAAGTACTCCACCGATGAACACAAATGTGATCTAGTGTTTACATCTGAAATTTGCAACTGACCATATCATGGGTCCGATCCTTGGTCAGGAAGCGCATCCACGAATTAAACATCTCCCTGCCATACGTCTTCTGAACTTGAATGCGTTCCGAGTCATCAACTTCACCTGAAATTCTGAAATCAAAATCAATGTATAACTTGCATTCTGCAGAGATTCCTGACCATGTTGTTGTGTTTCAGTAAATCTTTCCAAACACAAAAACACAAAGGGACTGAAACTTTGAGGCACAGGCTTAGGGCTGCTTGCAACTGATATTCAACATCTTCCCTGATGTCATCAAGCTGTCTCCTCCAGGCACAAAACAACAATCGCATTGCGTAATACTGTGAACTGTTGAACAAAGCCTTTGTAGAGTTGAAAATGTTCAGTCATGTAAATGTAACGAAACGAAGTTTGATCCTGGCTTCTGGAGTGAGTCTATCCAACAGATCTCCCTGGACACACTGTGGTCTTGTCTCCTGAGACGTCAAATCACTGATTCATGGGGAAGCAAAGACATCAAAAAAAAAACAAACAACTAAAGGAACTGGATGCAAGGCAACACACATCTCCTCAGGAAGCGAAAGAAGTGCGTTCCGACAAGAAGGCTCAATGTCACACGCAGTTCGTGTGACAACTTTGCATCTTGGAGGAGGCAAACCTCAACACGACACAGAATCAAACAAACACACACATTTCATCCTCCAACCCGTACCCATGGCATTGGTTCATGAGGAAAAAAACAATGAACATTCATGTCAGGAGGAATGACATACATACACAATCATAGATGGTTTGTCGACACATGGCACAGCTGAAAAACGTATATCATCATCATATCAGCTGATTGCGAGTTCGTCTGTCTGTGATTCTGACTCTGCTTCTAACCGCTCGGAAATGACCATGCAAATCGTTTGGATGTTTGGTATTGATAACCAGACCGGGCCCACCTTTGCCTTGCCAACTTGCCAAGGGGCTTGACCCAGTTGCCATCAACGAATTGTATTCGTCTGCCAATGCTGCAAACTGGTGGTGCAGGCTGACGGCTCCATTGCCAGTACCAGCGTATGATTCATGGATAGTGATCTCCCGCATGGCAAGAACATTCCCAAATGATTCAATCCTGGCGGATCGATGAACTTCTGGTTCGAACAAACGTTTGGCATTCCATTTTGGCCATTCAGCAGCCTCGGCCATTGTCTTGGGACCATCAGGCCATCCAAGCCTGTCTGCCTCCCTTCGAATCACCGAGTGCATCTCCCGTGAAATTGGTTGCTGCTGGGTCTGCGTCTCTGTTGGCATCCTCCGTCTTCGTTTTGTTTTGCCGCCTGAAACTTGATCATGTGGCACTGGATCACCCAAACTTTCAGGGATGTCTGCACTTGTTGCCAGCGTTGGTGCCTGTTCACTGTCGTCTTGTTCAGTAATACATACAACATCAGAATCTGATTGAATATCGTCATGTGGTTCCGACGCAGAGTCTGGGTCTGAACTCAATGATGAGTCACCACCAAAAGGCACGTGGTCATTGTCCACCTCCATATGGCTAGGGGAATCGTTGGCGGCGCTGTTTCCCATTCAAAATTGAAACCAAATAATACAAATGTGCGCATTGATGAGTGATAAGTGGCGAGTGATGAGTGATGATTGATGAGTGCAGTGGTGTGTATGGTTCATGTGCACATGTGGATTCGTCCTTTTCTGAATTTGATCCTCAAGCCTGCTCAAGACTCACATGATGTCTGAACAATCACAAACCGACATGGCTCAAATTACATCCATTCAAACTCAAACTTCCCAGTCTGATCTTTTTTGTTAGTGCTCCACAGCTCGACTTCAGTTTGGCAATGGGCATCGGCTTGGACGCTTTGACTTGGACTTGAATTTGAGGTCTTTCAGGTCCCTCAAAAAATGAATTCGAGACAATGACCTGGACTTGTGTTTTGTCCTGCCCTTGAACCTAATGCGGCTATGATGTCTGGCATTCGAACTGGTGCGAGTCGGAACATCATGTTGTTGTACTCGGTCTGCTTGACTGCCGGATGTGATGGCTCTGAAAATGACCATGGATTGCCGATGTGAGTTACCGCCATTGCCATGCATGTTCTGTTGACAACAACAGCAGCTACGCGGATTGTCAATCTTCAGATGTAACTCGAACAACAAGGGCACTATGATGGCCAGCATCTCCTGGATTTGTTGGACTTTGATGCCAGTGATCCGACCCTCCTGTTGAGACTCCATTATTCTGAGATAGATGCGTTGCCAGAAGGTTGTACCGGTGGCCCTCCAAGTGCTATCGCTGCCATGTATTGATGACTCTGTAGTCGAATCAGTATGATCACGGTCAGCATCATCATCATCCGCCATGAGAGTGGAGCAAGAAGGTGACACGGTGGTATCAATCGAGAACATACAATCTGCTAAATCAAAAGATTTGAACCGACCACGGTCACAGACCCTAACATTACTTGCCCATCACAATGATCAAATCAAATTCGTATTGTGTCATTGTGTGTATTCCAATTCTGAGTCACACACGTGTCCCAAATCTGAGTCCGAATAGTTTTTTTGTCCGTGTTTTGATCAGCTCAGTGTGGCCCGTTTTGGTCCACTTGTTTTTATCATCTCACAATCCGAATTTGATCCGGACCTGGACTTTGGTCTGGACATGGCCGTCAACTCGCGAACCAAAACTCGCGCTGGTTTCAGCAGCAGGTCTCTCTAAGATGCCAAGTGGTGACAAACAGAAAACAAAGAACATGCCACCTAGAGCGGCCACCCAGGAACCCCCCGCCAAGGTTCCCAGGTGTCCGACCATTCAATGCAAATTCCCCACCACAAAAGCATCCTAGGCGAGACATGAGCCCAGGCCGTTGATGACAGAGTCCTGTCACAGGTGTTTCATCAATTCCAAGCCCCAAACATGTGATAGTGGTTCATCCCGTATCATTCACTCAAACACACACCAATAAAGCGAATTATACCCTGTTCACAGCTTTGAGTTTAGGGTTTAGGGTTTAGGGTTTACCCTCTACCCTCCTCTCCGTGTTCATCACTGTTTATGCACCTTTGTATGTTTTATTTTGTTATGTCTATATATCACTCACTCAAGAAGCATATTCATCAAACAAACTACGCCCTGATCACGGCTTTTGAGTTTAGGGTTTAGGGTTTAGGGTTTACCCTTCTATGTTCACAGTTGTTTCTGCATTTGTGTGTGGGTTTGTTGGTTTGTTCTATCTCTTTATATCACCCACTCACAAAGCACATCCATAAAACGATTTTCGCCTTGTTCACAGTTTGAGTTCAGGTTTTTGGAGTTCAGGGTTTATCATCACCTCCATGTTCACAATTGTGTTTCCATGTGTTCGTATGTTTTGTTTTTGATATCTATCTATTTATCTAGAAGTACATATACACGTAAGGGGAACTATGCCCTGCTCTTAGCTTTGAGTTTAGGGTTTAGGGTTTAGGTTTCACCATCCTCTGGAGTTTTCACAGTTTTAACCACACCTCCGTTTTTTTTCAAAAAAATATGTGTTTGTCATTTTTTTTTGTTCGCCCTGCCCCCCCCCCCCCCCCCCCCCCACCAACACACCACACACTTTGTTTTTTTTATTTTTTTTTTTCCCCCCCCCCCCCCCCCCCCCCATCCTCCAAAAAGCACACAACATTGTGGCGCGCAGCGCCAGAAAAAAAATATGGTTTTTGATCCCTGACTGCTGAGAATAAACAAATAAAGACCCAATGGTAAAAAAATCAAGCCATGATGCTGGAAGGCGAAAACATTCTCTAAGTTCAAAAAAAAATGAACTTAGAGAAATTGTGCATTCGATCTCCCACTGTTGGAAGGTGAAGATGTTCTCTAAGTTCAAAAAAAATGAACTTAGAGAAATTTTGTGTTCGATCTCCCGCTGCTGGAAGGTGAAGACATTCTCTAAGTTCAAAAAAAAATGAACTTAGAGAAATTTCGGCCTTCGATCTCCCGCTGCTGGAAGGAGAAGACGTTCTCTAAGTTCAAAAAAGATAAACTTAGAGAAATTTTGTGTTCGATCTCCCACTGCTGGAAGGTGAAGATGTTCTCTAAGTTCAAAAAAAAATAAACTTAGAGAAATTTCCGCGTTCGATCCCCCGCTGCTGGAATGCGAAGGCGTTCTCTAAGTTCAAAAGCGTTCTCTAAGTTCAAAAAAAAATGAACTTAGAGAAATTTCCGCGTTCGATCCCCCGCTGCTGGAATGCGAAGGCGTTCTCTAAGTTCAAAAGCGTTCTCTAAGTTCAAAAAAAAATGAACTTAGAGAAATTTTGCATTCTATCTCCCACTGCTGGAAGGTGAAGATGTTCTCTAAGTTCAAAAAAAAATGAACTTAGAGAAATTTCCGCGTTCGATCCCCCGCTGCTGGAATGCGAAGGCGTTCTCTAAGTTCAAAAAAAAATGAACTTAGAGAAATTTTGCATTCTATCTCCCACTGCTGGAAGGTGAAGATGTTCTCTAAGTTCAAAAAAAAATGAACTTAGAGAAATTTTGTGTTCGATCTCCCGCTGCTGGAAGGTGAAGACGTTCTCTAAGTTCAAAAAAAAATGAACTTAGAGAAATTTTGTGTTCGATCTCCCGCTGCTGGAAGGTGAAGACGTTCTCTAAGTTCAAAAAAAAACGAACTTAGAGAAATTGTCTGTTCCATCAAGTTCCACCCCCTCGCTGCTTGAAGACACAATCATTTTTTTGAGGAAGCACAGCACATACAAATTGTTTTTGTTTGGGTTAGAACAGGCTAGCAAATATGTGGTTTGAGTTTGCTTTATGTGTGGATCCGCCAACAATTTCTCTAAGTCCGTAAATAATTTCTCTAAGTCCGCAAAAATTTTCTCTAAGTCCAAAAATTTTCTCTAAGTTCAAAAAAAAAATGAACTTAGAGAAATCAAGCCAGATTTCTCCGATGAAAACACTGTCATTTTCGCTCAAAATCTAGGGTTTTTTACTACTTTTTCATCGGTGGAAAAGCCTCAAACACCGTTTATCACCGATGAAAAAGTAGTAAAAAACCCTAGATTTTGAGTGAAAATAACAGTTTTTTCATCGGAGAAATCTGGCTTGATTTCTCTAAGTTCATTTTTTTTTGAACTTAGAGAAAATTTTTGGACTTAGAGAAACTTTTTGCGGACTTAGAGAAATTATTTACGGACTTAGAGAATGTTCCAGTAATGGAAAAAAACTGACAGAAAAATATTATTTATTTCTGAAGAAAAAATCATGGTGGTATTCTGAGTCGGGAATATATTATTTTTTTTTGGAAAACGGAAATGCAAACACTGATGTTATGTGGTTGGATTAATCAAAAAAAATCTAGAAGTTGAAAGACTGTGCAGATTCAATTGCACAAAAAACTATTGGTGGTTCTGAAAACGGACCTGAGTCTACGCAGTCACATAACTGAGCTCGACTTTCAATTCTGACTGATAGAAAAATTTCAGATTGCAAGAGTGTTCATTCACTGAAATGACAATGCCCATACATTTCATACCAGTTCTCACATGATGAGAGGGTCCTTCTGATCTGGTCCGTCCAAGGGAAACGTTGTAGCTCCAACCGAACCTTACGCAAGTTCAACAATGAATCATTTGACAGTTACATTGTTTGATTGAAATTCACCAATTGCATGGCTGCTGGCTCAATGGTCATTGTGTGCAGCTGGCACTTTGTTGCATGACACACACTGAAAAGAAACTCACACAAGCAGCAAAGTACTCCTGAGTTTTGTACCCCGGTGTTCCGGCTTCTGGTGGTGGAACAACAATGGTACCATGGAGCTGCCTTCAGAATAAACATCTCGATGCATGGTCCAAGTCTCTATGTTGGTTAGTTGCAAATGCAAAAAAAATGCAAATTGCAATCAACATAGATTTGCATATGTTCCAGCTGCCTGCATGAATGTCGGTGTTCTCACAATGTACAATTCATGGCTGTGGACTCGCGTCAACTTTTCATGAATCGGGCCAGGCCTGCTGCCAAACCACATCAATCATCCAAACCTTGCACATGTCAAGGCTCAATCACTCCATATAAACTCTGGCAAGTTGTATATGACAGGCAAATTCAACACAAAAGAAAATCCATTCATGACGGTATGACTGATATCATTTGGTTTCAGAATCACGCCTGCTGACCGGATGCGAACCACATCCATCATGTCATCCGCGCAAGTAAACATCACCCAGACCTTGGGTGTTTTCCGAGAAACAAATGTGACTTTAGGCCTCATGTTCAACAACAGCCATTGGCTCTTGGCTCACTGTTGATCACTGAACTCTGACACGTTGTTCATTGAATTATGAACCTTGCGAACACAAAATCAAATATGTGATGCTGACAAGAATCCTCACAAAGCAAGCGGCTCTGGGTATTGTAGGCCAACGTTCCAGTTCCGGTTTCCAGCTGCAAAAGAGCAAGAGAGCCGCCTCGAGAAAGAATAATACAGATGCATTGTCCGAAAATTGTTGCGCGAAACAGCATTCTGGTCAGCTGCGGATGAAAAACAGGCTCAACACAAAAGATAATCCAATCATGACTGTATGACGCATATCATCTATCAAGAATTGCGCCTGCTGACACACTGCTGACCGGACCGGATGCGAACCACATCCATCATCCACACAGATACACAGCACCCAGACCTTGGGTGTTTTCCGAGAAACATATGTGACTTTAATAATTTTAGGTGATTGCCCCTCATTTTCAACAACAGCCATTGGCTCTTGGCTCACTGTTGATCACTGAACTCTGACACTTTGTTCATTGAATTCTGAACATTGTGAACACAACATCAGTGATGCTGACAAGAATCCTCACAAAGCAAGTGGCTCTGGGTTGTGTAGCCCAAAGTTCCGGCTTCCAGTGGCGAAAGAGCAAGAGAGCCGCCTCGAGAAAGACGTATACAAATGCATTGTCCGAAAATTGATCTGTGACACAGCATCAGAAAACTATCTAAGTCAGTATTCTGGTCAGTTGAGGACGAGAAGCAATTTCAACAAAAGAAAATCCATTCATGACGGTATGACTGATATCATTTGGTTTCAGAATCACGCCTGCTGACCGGATGCGAACCACATCCATCATGTCATCCGCGCAAGTAAACATCACCCAGACCTTGGGTGTTTTCCGAGAAACAAATGTGACTTTAGGCCTCATGTTCAACAACAGCCATTGGCTCTTGGCTCACTGTTGATCACTGAACTCTGACACTTTGTTCATTGAATTCTGAATATTGTGAACACAACATCAGTGATGCTGACAAGAATCCTCACAAAGCAAGCGGCTCTGGGTTGCGTAGCCCAAAGTTCCGGCTTCCAGTGGCGAAAGAGCAAGAGAGCCGCCTCGAGAAAGAACTATACACACACATTGTCTAAAAATTGTTCTGTGACACAGCATCAGAAAACTATCCAAGTCAGGATTATGGTCAGCTGAGGATGAAAGGCGTGTTCAACACCAAAGAGAATCCAATCATAACCTTATGTATGACTCATATCATCTGTCAAGAATCGTGCCTGCTGACCGGATGCAATGCATTTTCTCAGCTTGCCCATTACTATGAATGTATTTTGGTCGATTTGCACTAACAGGCCTCTTTAGCTGTCGAGACTCTCGTGGCTGCGCAGGAACCATGGCCTCCAGGCTGGATTATTCATCATTCCATGAATCCATCATTCCGAAAATCCACATACATCATTCCATAAATCTGAGCGGTGAATTTGCTCTACAACAATATTTGCCACTCATCGTGCCTGATTTTCTGCTGCAAAACACACGCGCCCAAATATGTTTGTTTCATCCAGAACCTTAAGCAATCCAAGGTTGGGGCAGTCACGCTGTGTTTGTGAAATATTTTCAGTACATCACAAGTGTTTGCTTCTAATCATTGATTGAACACAGTACGCAACAAGTAAGTGATGCAAACAAAGATCCTCGTAGTGACGCAAAATGCGCTATTTGGCTCTTCAGTGTATCCAAAGATGGAAGTTTCGAAGGATCTGATG
Source organism: Symbiodinium kawagutii (assembly GCA_009767595.1). NCBI lineage: Eukaryota > Dinophyceae > Suessiales > Symbiodiniaceae > Symbiodinium > Symbiodinium kawagutii. The sequence continues at coordinate 98,630 of VSDK01013202.1, forward strand.
GCGGAGCCTCGCGAAGATCAACACAGCTGCGTTGTTCCAGCTTTGGATGGATACAAAAGGAATTCAAATGATCAAAATTGATCATTGTATGTGGATGATCAACATTGAGTTGTGGATGAGTCTGAGGCCCTTACCAATTGAACATGTCTTTTCCGCAATTGTTCTTCTGATTCTCCTGGTCTCTTCACAAGCTTGTAGCCTGGACACATGTATCATAACTCAATGTGCAATTCAGGACTTTGGCATAGAATCAAAAAGAACCCATTCATTGCATTTAGGCACAAACTAGCACAGCTCACGATAAAACACATCAGGCAAAACAATCAAAGATTTCGAATTGGCTGCAAGAAATTTTAGAATCTGAGGCACCTTCCAGCAACCACCACCCGAGCATACGAATGGCGATGTCACTTCCTCTTGCGTTGGTAATGGATAACTCCTTCTTGCACTGTCGTTCTTTCATCTTTCCAGAAGAATCTGCTACGTGGGAACGATGACAGGGACAAGTGCAGTAGTAAGCGCCCTTAGAAGAGTCACGAAATACACATGCCAATCATATTCGCACTGACAAAACCCATAAAAGAGCAAATCTAGGTTTTGTAATTTGTGGATTTCCTAGACCAAAAACAAAAAATACAATCCAACTGGCGACTGGATGGTGGCAATATTGTTTTGGTAGTCATTGGGGCCGTCTACCAAAATACAACAAAATTTTAATCTACAATTGAAGGATATTTTCCAAATGTAGCAAAGCAAAACTGTTGGAAGTTGCAAGCAAGTGACCATGCCTTTGTCTGATCTCAGAACCACAGGAATGTTGTCGAGCCAGACTGTAGAGAGAGAAAACATTGAAGATGCAGATCCCATTGTTCGCCGGGAAGCTTTGGAATCAATTTCAGCAACTCCAGACTCATCGCCCCCCGACTCGGCGATAGGTTCATGATTCGCATCAGAAATAGCATCGCCAGATCTTCGGCCAGAAGAACTGGATGGTTCAGGCCTTGAAGTATTTTCTTCAGCATCAGCAGCAGCATTGACACCACTGCCAGCAAGATTGGCAGCAACGTCAGCTATGTCCGATTTTCTGGAAGAGCTGGATGGTTCCAATTGTTCGATTGTTTGATCAACATTGGTTGCGTCGCTAGGATTCCCACTCATTGAAGCATCACCAGCTACAAAAGTTCCACTCTCAAGCAATTCAGGACCGGATGGGCCGAGGTCTGACGCAGCATCAAGGCGTTGAGGTTCCAAAGTTCCATCAGCACCATGTACTGGGTCAACTCGGTCCCCCTCAGCTTCCACTGCATTGCTTCTAGCGCCTCCAGCATCAACATCGGAGTCAGAGTCAACCTGTAAGGAAGGGAAAGACGCTGCTGCAGAACCAGGATCAACCGGATCAGAGAACAGTGTCACCATAGGATCAGGACCATGACGTTCCGAAGCTCCATCAGCACCGTGTACTGATCCATATTGATCCCCCTCAACTTTCACTTCAACACCCCCATCATCAAAATCTGAATCAGAATCAACTTGGAAGGCAGTGGAAGATGCTGCTCCGGAACCAGGATCAACCGGGTCAGTAGAAGGTGTCGCTGGTTCTGTTTTGATGATTTTTGCTGCTTTTGCCTTCTCAGACATACTCCTCAAAGCCGTCAACATACCATTGTCATCAGGTAGTTGTCTCTTCTTGCGCAATTTGATTTGTTTTTTCTGTTCAGCTGCATCACGATGTTGAGACTCATCAAACAGCTCCTGATGTTCAGATTCCATTGCCATCGTCCCACCGGATATGTGTTCCATTGTTTGCTGTCCCCTTTTTCTTCTGGTTGTTGCTTTGTTCTTGGCTGCATGGCTGGCACCTGAATCCTCCCAGAAATTTACTTCATCCGAATCCACAAGCCCCAATGTTGTCACATTTGGGCTCAGCTGTGCAGGCGATTGTCGTTTTTGCAGGTCTTTCAGCAGAGCGGTGTAATATGATGCAGCCTGGTTTGGCTTCATTGACTCGGCCAAGCCTGCTGCTGCCAACTTTGGAAATTGCAACAAACACATGTAATACGCCTTGGGTTGCTCATGGTAAATCTGCGCAACTCCAGCCTCGAAAAGGTGTTCAGAAGAACACAAAGACAGCAAATACTCCCGGTGCAACACTTTGCCAACAATAAACTCATGTGTCTCACTGTCAGCAGTGGCAAATTTCCCTTTCAAAGATTGCAGAGTCGAAATTTTCCAACCCAAATGCAAAAGCAAGGAAAAGAGCTCGAACTTGGATTGTTTCTCGAGGTCGGGTTCATAAAAAGATGACCTGACTGACCGCACAAAAATATCACAAATTGCATCACATCATCAAACACCTGCTTTGTTCACTAAATGTTCTTATTGGGGGGGACACAAACCATGACCAAAATTGTTGAGTCTTGATAAGTACCAAGCATCTGTTGAAAGTCATGGAGTGGCACACGTTCATCAACATGATGCACAACTCTGAAACATGAAGCCCCTTCTGCAGAAATGACATAGTGTCCTACCACATCAGCACCAATCACCAGGTTCTTGTCCAGAAGCACTTGCATAGCAGCATCCATGGTTGGGTAGAAAAAACATTGCCCGGGAGTGTGTGAAAAGGCTTTGGCTTCGGCCATTTGTTCCAAAAGTTCGCAAGCTGAAGTTGCAATCTCATCATCCACCACAGCCCCGTGACATATTTGAGCTATCATTGTGGACTTTTGCAATTTCCAGACACATATCTGATTGACAAGATCCTCAGCGGAACAATCCTTCAAAACGCAAACACACGCTGCGTCAGCAAGAGCCAGCATCATTCCTTCGGACTGAGTGTTGTTTGGCACCTCTGGTTTGAACACCTGCACCGTGACATCCACTTGTTCTGGTTTCTCCCCTTGTAGAGTCATGTGGCTCAAAATGTTTTTCCCAAATCTGCAAAAAATCAGCTGGAGGTGATCAGACCTTGCAGATGGCATTGACCTCTGCACACCACCATGACCAACGCTGATCATATTTTCATCCTCATCGTCCACATCTTGCAGCGAATCCAACGAATCAGAAAAATGATTGGGCACCTTCTCAACCTCAGCAAGCTTCCTCTGCCCTGGTAGAAGGTTTTCCATAGTTTTCAGCTTCGGCTGGATGAACTCCGCACCAAAGGATATGAACACATCTGTGTCTCTGTCACACACCTGCGGGACAAATAAAGCTTTTCAATCATACATTGCAGATGTGAACACCAAAACACATTTCATAGCGCTAAATTAACAATGCATCAGAACAAAGTTACAAAGTTCAGGGTTCCAGGGGTTGTTTTGTCACACAATCAATAGCATGTGGCCTGACCTGGACAAGGAAGTCAATCAAGGCTGCCACCATTGTAGACGCAGAGTTCGGGACCTTGTTGTCGACTGATCGGCTTGCTGCCCCCAACTGATTGCAAACCTGAACAGCATTCAGCACGTGAGAGGATGACGTGTGCTTCAGAACCAGGTCATCCCTGTAGATGAGTTGCACCAGCTGCCGGTCAGACAACTTGTCCATGCCAGGACCGGGATTGAGGTCCAGCAGTTGCCTCAAGTTTCGGCCAAAACATCGACATGGTTCTAGAACAAAGAAAAGATCTAATCAAATCTTGCGAACAACGCAATGGAACTTAGGGAACACACCAATACATCAACCAGATTATTTGATGGATGTTAATGATGTTATTGTTACTGGAAAATATGGAGCTATGATGCGCCGCTACCCTCTAGATCGCACTTCGCACTTGCCAAAAATGCTATCATGGTCTCTTGTCAAATGTAAAAATTCGGCTCTCGAATTTGGAACAAAAAAAATCAATGGTGAATTGCAAGGGCTAGGACTAGGACCAGGGCAAGGAGAAGGAGAAAACGATAGAAAATAAAGCCTGAGAGAGGGAGAGAGGGAAGGAAAGGGCAAAGGAAAGGGGGAAGGCGGATGAGAAATAGAGAGCGAGAGAGAGATAGAAAAATAAAACATTTGAAATAAAACAAA
>VSDK01013202.1:109210-154880 GCA_009767595.1 Symbiodinium kawagutii
TTTGGCGTTCGGGTGGCTGGCGGAGGCTGGATGAGGGTCGCAGCAGCACATAAAACACAAGCCACCTGTACGCCGCGCAGCATGCCTCCAACATCTGCACATGCAGACCCAGAAAGCATTCTGTGTCCCACAAGTGGTTTGGAGAGGTCTAGTTGTGGCTGGATGTGGACGAGGCCCCCTGGTCCACGTCCAGCCACATCAGCCACATCCAACCCCAGAACATCCTGCAGCACAAATCCTGTGAAGATCAAGATGATCCCCTAGTTGTTTCGAGACAAGCAGATCCCAAAGAAGTGAAGACGCTCACCAACTCGCCATGGACCCAACATCACCAGCTCCACTGCTTTGTCTTCGCCAAGTCTTCGCCTGCCCGCATCACAGGGCGGCGACGACTCGGCGACGACAAAGCACCAGTTGTTGATTGAAGGTTTTAATTTCCTGATCAGTGTCTGTCCAATTTGACCGAACAACAGGCTGGCGCATCCGCAATTGCCTTGAACATCTGAATCAAAGCAGCGCTGGTTTGAAGGTGTTGCTGATCGAGCTTTTTGGCCTGCTTCTGTCGACAGGTTGCAAGCAAGCGAATCCTCCAATTCCTTCCGCGCATGTTGGATGGTCATTTGAAGCTGCCCCAGAAGACTATGCACATCCTGCACAGTGGCTAGTACCCGAGTAAGTGTGCATGGGACTGGGACAGAGTGCTCAGATTTGCTTCTTCGAAAAAAATGAAGTTGCTACCTGAACTCGTGTTCAATGCGAGATGCGACATTCAATCCTCACTCCTAAAACATTTGTTCAAGAGCTATCAGCTATCTTGATCAGGCAACATGGCAACGCAGCGGGGCAGTGCAAATTCAGCGGCAACAGAGCCACAACACTGCAAAGTCCCTCTCAAGTTCAGTTCATAAGCTTCCCCAATACAACTCATGGGTATATTATATGATGTATGGATAGATGGACGGCATCTTAAAAGTCTATAGGCGCGGCGATCAAAAATAGCTGTTAGTCTCAGTTCCCTTTGGCGATTAGACCGCCCCCAGATAAAATTGACTCCAAGGCATGTGTCTGATAAAACTGACTCCAGGAGTATCGTCGTTTGACCGCCCCCTTTTGTTGTTCGAGGACAGCAGCGCAAAACAAACCTAGATGGAACCAGTGAATGCTAAACTAACTAACGCTTATAAAAACCCTCACTCGTATCAACCTAGTTTCAGACTTTCAGACTGTTTTTTTTGCTCATGATGAAAGGTCTGTTGCGCTCGTGCATTCATACACCGCTGTATTACCATGTCTTTGGTAATGACATGTAATGACTGTGCGCAATGTCCACCCAAGCTGCAAGCCAATGATGCCACGCAACCGTTTGCCCAATGCTAGGCTAGAAGTTGGTGTGATGTGTCATTGCCAAATTCAATTGTAATTGTGCCTATGCCAAGCATCACACTGATGGAAGAATTTGATTCAAAATGTTGATTGTCTGTTCCAAGCCTCAATCACCTCACCCGGACCCCCAATTTGTCCTGTTGGCAGTTGGCACAAGGGTCTCTTTGGAGAAGCACTTTACGGCATAAAGTTATGCCTGGGCCTGGGCGGGGCATACGTCCCACCGCTGCACTGTCACAGTCACCCAAAGCCAAAGGTGGATATATAATGGATGACATGGAAATGGAATCACAAATTGCATTGCAGTCCGAACACGGCATCCAAAGTTGGAACAGTTGGATTGGATTGGAACTGGAACTGAGTCACATTGTCAATTGCCAGATTGTCCGTCATTGAGTCATGGCTGAGTCCGCAGCAGCAGCAGCAGAGCCATCACTCCGGAGAAACATGGTACTGGAATAGGCCTGCAGGAACCTGAGTAGCACATGTTGCACTGTCATCAAGGCTATGAGATCCACAACTGGATGAAGTGGAACATCACATGACTCGACTGACATGACTCACAGGACAGGGTTCAAATTAAAAAAATCACATGATGCACATGAATCACATCATCACATTTTCCACCATTGTCAAGTCCGCATCAGAGACATTACTTCAGTCAGCCTTTAATTGAAGCGAACGGAAAAATTAGTAGCAAGCACAAGTCTGCGAGAATCTGGGTTCACTTTCAATAACACTGATGCCTCCACGGGCGATTTGGCCGTTGGCCTTCGGCTGAATTAAAGCTGGGCTTAATGGCGGCCTTTCGTTTGGCCTTTCTGCGAGTTCTGCGACGTCGTTTTCTGCTAGACTTTGAACATAGCCACCAGTTGCCGTCGTGAATCCAACTCTTTGAAGCGGGCGCTTTGCCAGAGGCTGACCCGGACCCTTCCACTTTCACCATTGTCTTCAACTTGGAAGACGACTTCGTCTTACAAACGTGTGCAGCGCAACTTGGGGAAATCATGTTCTTCTCATCAAAATCATCCTTCTCATCCTCCTCCACCTGCACAATTTCAAAATTGTCATCCTTCCATTCTCCTCCATCATAATTTGTGGGTGAGAAATTCGGCAATGATGAGGGCAAGCCCGAGGCGCTGTTGGAAGAGTTCCATGAGGAGCTGTGGCCAGGGATTTTCAGGGTCGCTGCGGCAGCTTTGGAACAAGTTTCTGTTGAAACATCTGATTTTGGCAATGCCATCAACTCGAACTCATCTTGAATCAAGCGCCAACGAAGCATGATGGGCCACCATGCAGAGACACTAGAGCGAAAACAAAAGGTGGGGCAAGCGAAAATGGTGCGCTAAAATGCGGGTCAAAAAATGCAATTCGCTCACCATGGCAATCATGGTTGATGTTTAACATAGTGAAACCGTGAAGTGGATCCTGACCAATTTCCATCTGACATCTGACCACTTGTCATTCCATGACTCTTGGTCTGCAATGCGACAACAATCTGCTTTAGGCAGTGAGACTAAGAAGTTGTTGTTTGTAAATTTGTATGTGCGCTTTCAGCTGCAGCCCAAAACCCAAAACTCCTTTGTCTTCACGTGAATGAATCACATCTAAAGAACCAATGCTAGATTCTGGATTGGTTTGTTGTCTGTCGCATGACTCACATGACATTGGCCATCACAGCTGAGTCCACGGCAGCAACAGCCAACGCCAACATGCGCAGGAAACCTGGCACATGTCCCTCTGTGATCCAAGGAACCATGCAGAGTGGGCAATGGAAAGATCAATGAAGAAATTTCAAGAAATCAGTCTTGATGCTTTTGGAACAATGTGACCTTGAATGCTTTGCTGAACGAGAGTGATCCCTTTCACCCGGCCTCCAAAACACTAGCCAAAACCCAGTCCAACACCATTGTCACAGAAGGGGTCCTGCACGCAAACAGAATTTCACAACATATCATCATGACTTCACAACAACAGATCAATGACAGCATGATTTCAAATTTCAAAGCATCGGTTTCAAAACGCAGCAACAAAACTCACCTCATCTCGTCGCGTCCGCAAATGGTCAGCAGCGCCGCCTGGGGATGGGCAACATGATGGCTGGCAGCATGCTAGAAACCATGCAGAGTGGGCAATGGAAAAATCAATGAAGAAATTTCAAGAAATCAGTCAGTCTTGATGTTTTTTGAACAATGTGTGGCTTGAATGCTTTGCTGAATGAGAATGATCCCTTTCAACCCGCCTCCGAAACAACAGCCAAAACCCAGTACAGCATCATCGTCACAAAAGGGGTCCTGCACGGCACGCAGAGAGAATTTCACAACATATCATCATGATTTCACAACAACAGATCAATGACAGCATGATTTCAAATTTCAAAGCATTGGTTTCAAAACGCAGCAACAAAACTCACCTCATCTCGTCGCGTCCACAAATGGTCAGCAGCGCCACCTGGGAATGGGCAACATGAACATGATGGCTGGCAGCATGCTAGAAACCATGCAGAGTGGGCAATGGAAAGATCAATGAAGAAATTTCAAGAAATCAGTCTTGATGTTTTTGGAACAATGTGACCTTGAATGCTTTGCTGAACGAGAGTGATCCCTTTCACCCGGCCTCCGAAACACTAGCCAAAACCCAGTCCAACACCATCGTCGCAGAAGAGGTCCTGCATACAGAGAAAATTTCACAACATTACAGCATGATTTCACACCAGATCGATGACAGTAGGATTTCACAATAGATCATGTAATTCAATGACAGCATGATTTCAAAGCATCGGTTTCAAAACGCAGCAACAAAGCACACCTCATCTCGTCCACAAATGGTCAGCAGCGCCGCCTGGGAATGGGCAACATGAACATGATGGCTGGCAGCATGCTAGAAACCATGCAGAGTGGGCAATGGAAAGATCAATGAAGAAATTTCAAGAAATCAGTCTTGATGTTTTTGGAACAATGTGACCTTGAATGCTTTGCTGAACGAGAGTGATCCCTTTCACCCGGCCTCCGAAACACTAGCCAAAACCCAGTCCAACACCATCGTCGCAGAAGAGGTCCTGCATACAGAGAAAATTTCACAACATTACAGCATATTTCACACCAGATCGATGACAGTAGGATTTCACAATAGATCATGTAATTCAATGACAGCATGATTTCAAAGCATCGGTTTCAAAACGCAGCAACAAAGCACACCTCATCTCGTCCACAAATGGTCAGCAGCGCCGCCTGGGAATGGGCAACATGATGGCTGGCATGTTTTTTAACCATGCAGAGTGGACAATGGAAAGGTCAATGAAGAAATTTTGAAGAAATCAAACTTGATGCTTTTGGAACAATGTGACCTTGAATGCTTTGCTGAATGAGAGCGATCCCTTTCACACTTTCACCCGGCCTCCAAAACACTAGCCAAAACCCAGTACAACACCATCATCACAGAAGGGGTCCTGCACGCAAGGAAAATTTCACAACATATCAACTACATCATGATTTCACAACAGTGATTTCACAATAGATCATGTAACTCAATGACAGTATGATTTCACAGCATCGGTTTCACACCACAGCAACAAAGCTCACCTCATCTCGTCCACAAATGGTCAGCAGCGCTGCCTGGGAATGGGCAACATGATGGCTCGCAGCATGTTGGAAACCATGCAATGCAGTTGGCAATGGAAAGATCAATGAAAAAATTTCAAGAAATCAAATGAAATCAGTCATGATGTTTTTTGAACAACGTGAGTGAGCTTGCATGCTTTGCTCAATGAGCCTGATCCCTTTCACTCGGCTAGCCTTTTTCCAGGTTTGCCTCGAAAATTGTAGACTTCGCTACGCCGCTAAGCTAGGCACCCTGCACGCCACGCCCTTCGGCGTTTCGCGTTTCGAGAAAAGCCCACTTGCAACTTGCGACCCATTTCAGTCGCTGCCCAACGGCCCAAACAGCAGCCAACACGGAGGCCACCCGGCGGCCACCTTTAGTATCATCAACTTTATCAAAACAAGTTTATGGGGATTATGGCGCATTTGACTGTGGATTGTGGATTGTTTCTTTCTTGGGGTGTGCGGTGTGGCACACACATTCTAGTGCAACATTGGCCTGCCCACCAAATGGCACCATCCGCAAAGGCCGCTAATCCCATCAAAACTGCTTTTTGCAGAGTGGGAAGTGGGAAATTGAAAAAAATTCCGCAGTCAGGCGGTCAGGCTGCTCCATCAGAAGCTCAGGGCCGGCTCAGAAGCCTTCTTCCACCTCGATTTCCTCAAACTCCTCATCCTCGGCATCGGCATGCGGCGGCGACCTCGGTGAAGGAGTCGGAGTAGGGCCTTCCGTCGGCACCCTTGTCGACCCGCCTATGGTCGAGATGCTTACCGAATCGCTTTCCACGTCCGATTCGCCATTCTCCCTCCTTTGTATCCTCCTCACTCTCCGCGCCACCTCCCACGGCGCCAAGGACTCTTCCTCAGTCGTCACATCATCCTCCTCCGGCTCCGGCTTTGAAGGCTCCACATCCACAGTGTGGATGTGCTGGGTCACATCCATGACCTTCGCTGGCTCCACATCCACTGCCAGCACTGCCGGCTTCACATCCATAGCCAGGGTCTTCTCCTCATCGGCCTGCTCCACATCCACTGCTGGCTTCACATCCATAGCCATGGTCTTCTCCTCATCGGCCTGCTCCGCATCCACTGCCGGCTTCACATCCACAGCTGTGGCCTTCTCTTTAACCACATTGGCCCTCAAGGCCCTCGCCTTGGCCTTCTTCACCAGCTTCAACAGCTTCACATCCGTTGCCGTGACCTTCTCCTTGACCGCCTTCTTCTTCACCAGCTTCACCGGCTTCACATCCATTGCAGTGGCCTTCTCCGCAACCACCTTGGCCTTCTCATTCACCAGCTTCACCGGCTTCACATCCATTGCAGTGGCCTTCTCCGCAACCACCTTGGCCTTCTCATTCACCAGCTTCACCGGCTTCACATCCATTGCAGTGGCCTTCTCCGCAACCACCTTGGCCTTCTCATTCACCAGCTTCACCGGCTTCACATCCATTGCAGTGGCCTTCTCCGCAACCACCTTGGCCTTCTCATTCACCAGCTTCACCGGCTTCACATCCATTGCAGTGGCCTTCTCCGCAACCACCTTGGCCTTCTCATTCACCAGCTTCACCGGCTTCACATCCATTGCAGTGGCCTTCTCCGCAACCACCTTGGCCTTCTCATTCACCAGCTTCACCGGCTCAGCTGTGGCCGTTTCCTCAACCACCTTGGCCACCTTGGACTTCTCATTCACCGGCTTCACATCCGTTGCCGTGGCCTTCTCCTCAACCACCTTGGCCTTCTCATTCACCAGCTTCACCGGCTTCACATCCGCTGCCGTGGCCTCCGCAACCACCTTGCCCTTCTCATTCCCCAGCTTGGCCGCCGCTGGCTCCACATGCAACGGCTTCACATCCATCACCATCTGCTTCATCTGCTCCTCCCTAGGTGCAACCACCCTAGGGACCCTAGGTTCAAAGTCCCTGGGCGGCACAATGACCTTGGGTGCAACCTGTGTCCGCCGCCTTTTTGCCAGCGGCTCCTCCAGCTGGCCCGGCTCCTCGTCATCGCGCATCTTCTGAAAGTCCGGGCATGTCGACATCCTTTTCAGGGCATGGATAAGCCTTGGGTCAACTTCATCCAGACTTTCGCGCTCCCAATGCACTAGGTCCTTCAGAAACTCCAGCTGTGATTTGCGCTTCTCCCACACGTCCATTCGCTGCTTCCAGCTCATGTGGAAGGTCAGCCTCCATGGCGGCGCTAACCATGGTGGAGCGGGGCGCAAGTTCAGAAGCATCGCTGAGGCTGACCCGGTTGACCCAAATGGCCTGTGGTTGTGGTGGAAAATGGTCACATGACGTCATGATGACACGCACACTCAGCAATTGATTAGCGTTCAACTTCAACTCCAAGATTTCACGAGCAAATGATGCAACCCATCTTTCAATGATTCAATTTGTGATTGTCTCACCTCGCCTCTGACGGACTCTGACCGGACCATGGTTCTCAAGAAGACGTCCGACCGTCCGACCTCGAGCAATCCAAGATAGCTGCTTGTTGCAGGAGATCAAGGGGGCAAGTGGATCGACCAAAACCATGCATATATACTTATGTATGCCGCCTCAAACAATTGAACTTCAAAAACTTGGACTCGGAACTCAGAGCTCTGAAATTCTGAAATGTAACATCACATGACCCGCATGACACTATGACACATGTCACATTGTCCGGTACGGTTGAGCCCGCAGCAAAAGCATACGGAGGAGCAACCCTGCAAGAGCCTGAGCTTCAGCCAGAGTCCAAAGTCCAAAGTCCAGTCCAGGCCCAGGCCCAGAGGTTGGATGACTGAAAATGCTACATACTCAATTCCATGATGAATGTGACTGTCACAGTCTGTCACAGTCACATCATGACACACATCACACATGCCACAGTGACACATATCACATTGTACATCACACCAGGTTTGAGTCCGCAACGACAAGCAAAGCCATCAAGCATCTCAGTAACCTAGGTGTATGCCACGCTGTCATCTCTGTCATCATGTCATCCACTCATTGACGGGGGTGAACAGTTGAACTGAACATCACATTAGACTGGAAAAATCACATTGTCTGGCACGGATGAAGTTGAGCCCTCAGCACAGGCAGCGGCATAGGCCATGACACCAGTGCCAGTAGCTCATCATGGTGAAGCCTCGTCAATATTCAATATCCATCTGACATCTGACCACTTGTCCTTCCATGACTCTTGGTCTGCAATGTGACAACAATCTGCTTTAGGCAGTGAGACTAAGAAGTTGTTGTTTGTAAATTTGTATGTGCGCTTTCAGTTGCGGCCCAAAACCCAAAACACCTTTATCTTCACGTGGATTGGTTTGTTTTCTGTCGCATGACTCACATGACATTGGCCATCACAGCTGAGTCCATGGCAGCAACTGCGAAGCCAACGCCAGCCAACGCCAACATGTGCAGGAAACCTGGCGCATGTCGATCTGTGATCCGAGGGTTGGAATGCTCATGTTGATGTGTGTTTTCCTTAGTTTCTACTTATGGTAATGATTGCGTTGACCATTCAAACATATGTTTTGTAACAATAGTTGCTCCCTTTTGTTTTGTTGTCCCATGCGCTGGAATCAGCAGCCTGCGGCTGGGGGCCCAAAAGATTTTGATCTGATCTGACTGGGTGGGATCCATTGACTCTGACCCATGGCAATCCAAAGCTTTCGATTCAACATGAGTGACATTCAAGCCCACACACCAGGCCAGCCTTGCGCCAGGGGGCTCTTGATTTACCGCGAAATTCTTGATGAGTACCTGTATGTACCTGTGGCGCACACAGGTTGCCAGGATCGGGTGATGCTAATTAGGGATGGCTTAAGAATTCTGAAATGTTTAACAAAGCAAGCCAACGATCATCAAGCCGGCCTTCACCCCGACAAAATGGACACTTTGCACAGGCAAGTCCCACAACGCACCTCAGCTGTCAATGAAAGGGGTCGCTGAGCAATGACTTCCAAGCTGGGAAAGTGCTCGCAAGAAACACACATGCAGATGCAGATTGCTTCCAAAGAACTAGCACACAAGCTCAAAATGATGGACAGTTCCAAGAACGATTGAAGTTAATAGTTCAATCTGGATATTTGACAAGTCATTTTGATACAATGACAGCTAACGGCTGAGGCATATACCAGGTTCTGCAGCTGCGCAGGCAGGAAAGCATCAGGAAGGTAACTCCCAGAATGTTCCTCGGCTGTCAATGAAAGGAATCATGGATCAATGACTTCAAAGCTGAGAAAGCGTGCGCAAGAAACACACATGCTGATTATTTTCAAGAACTAGGACACAAGCCCAAAGCCATGGACAATTGCAAGAATGATTGAAATGATGAAATGATCTAATTCTAGATAATTGACAACTCAATGATGACATCAGCAACAAAGCGCACCTCATCTCGTCATCTCGTCCACAGATCTTCATCAGAGCTGGGCCTGGGGCTGTACACAGTGAATGCTGTTCCAAGCGAATGCTTCAGGCTTCAGGTGGAGTGCACAATGAAAAGATCTATGAACTTTGAACAAATGGGTTTTCATTTGTTTTATTTAGCTTGAATCCCTGGCTGAACGAGAATGATCCCTCTTCACTCTTCACCCGGCCTTCGAAATAGTAATCAAACCCGAGCACAACACGGTCGTTGCAGAAGGGGCCCTGCATGCAAATGAGCTTTCAACAACAATCAAAAATGATTTCACAACTGACCACTGCTCACCTCATCTCGTCCACAAATTGGTCAGCAGTCAGCAGCGCCGCCGCTGCCTGGGAATGGGCAACATGACGGCTGGCAACATGACAGCATGCTAGAAACCATGCAGAATGGGGTGGGCAATGAAACTTAAAGATCAATGAAGAAATTTCAAGAAATCAGTCTTGATGTTTTTTGAACAATGTGTGGCTTGAATGCTTTGCTGAATGAGAATGATCCCTTTCAACCCGCCTCCGAAACACTAGCCAAAACCCAGTCCAACACCATCGTCGCAGAAGGGGTCCTGCACGCAGACAGAATTTCACAACATATCATCATGACTTCACAACAACAGACCAATGACAGCATGATTTCAAATTTCAAAGCATCGATTCAAGCAACAAAACTCACCTCATCTCGTCGCGTCCACAAATGGTCAGCAGCGCCGCCTGGGAATGGGCAACATGATGGCTGGCAGCATGCTAGAAACCATGCAGAGTGAGCAATGGAAAGATCAATGAAGAAATTTCAAGAAATCAGTCAGTCTTGATGTTTCTTGAACAATGTGTGGCTTGAATGCTTTGCTGAATGAGAATGATCCCTTTCAACCCGCCTCCGAAACAACAGCCAAAACCCAGTACAGCATCATCGTCACAAAAGGGGTCCTTTACGCAGAGACGGTTTCACAAGATATCAAATACAGGATGATTCCACAACAAATCAATGACAGCATGATTTCAAAGCATTGGTTTCAAAACGCAGCAACAAAGCTCACCTCATCTCGTCTCGTCCACAAATGGTCAGCAGCGCCGCCTGGGAATGGGCAACATGATGGCTGGCAGCAAGGGAGCAAGTAAAGCAAGAATCATTTGGATCAAAGGGTTCAAACAAGGGAGAAATCGCCATCTCTAATTATGGGAAGTTGTTAGCTGGGTCTAGATCTACCAAACTTAGTCAATAGCTCAATCTCTGATAAGAACGTTGACCATCCGTGACCATCCATTAATATCGAGAAACTGACATGCTAAATGGTTCAAGAATCCAATTGACTGCCAATGAATCAGATTGTTTGCCCAATGCACGCTGCCTGCTCAACGACCATGTCCACAACGCATAGCATGGCTCGAAAGCTGGATAAGGCGGTTGGTTGGAAGTAGGGGGAGGATGCAGATGCAGTGAAGTCCAACAAGATCCTGGGAGATTGGAGGTACTTGAGTGGCCTGCCATTGGGAGAATGATTTGGGGAATTGCGAGTCGTTTGATGCCAATGCGGCGCGAAGCGGCTATAATGACACACAACTCAAACTCAAACTCAAACATGTTTTCACAACTGCCGAACTGCCAAAGAATAAACTAGGAATTATAAGATAAACCGAACCGATAAACCCCATTAAATATGCTATACTGTGATGCGAATGCGCACACCATCACATACGTGTTAAACCTTACATATTCATCATGCATGTGAGGGGCGCGAGCAGGAAATCACATATGTGTTAAGTGAAGCGCCATAGTTTAATGTTGTTAGTTGTTACTTAGGACTATGGCACCTCCTGCTCGCTTTCGGATTTTAATTGACGGACGGCCAGTCCTTTTGTAACATGTGCAAGTGCACGGCTTCAAGGACATCTTCCCCCAGTCTTCGTCTTAGCAAGTCCAGCAATCCATGAGATTTTGAGGCCTCCTTCAGCGCTCACCAAGCTTGTCTGGACAGTCTCGCCGCTTTGTCCGGCAGAAGAGTACGGGCAGCGATATGTGCACATAAAATTACCCCAAAGGACCCAAGACACCTCAGACCCCAAACTCCTTAAACCATACACCATACATCATACACCCATTGGTTGATGTCTTCTTCCCCAGCCCAGTCTTCAAGCAAGTCCAGCAATTCATGGGACATTTAACATTGTGACCAAATACCAAATCTGAAAAACTTTCCGCTTCCTCACCAAAATCTCTGGTCGTAGTCGTCGTTGCGATTTGTTACATGTTTTAAAGACATAAATCGTAAATTTCCTGTTTTGTTTTGCCAGTTCTTATGAAAAAAAACTTGTGATTTTCACCGCACCAATGGAAACTCAAAAAACTTGTGATTTTCACCGCACCAATGGAAACTCAAAAATGAATTTCCTGTGTTTTTTTTATTTCGCTGTTTTTTGGTCATAAATGAGTCATAAACTGCCATAAACCATGTTTCCTATGAGCTGCCCATGATGAAAAACAAACAATTTCAACACGGCAAACCTGACTTGAAACTTACCACCCAAGGTTCTCGGTTCAAACTTTTGCGATTTTGAACGGGTTTTGATGTTTCTTGGTGTTTTGAAACACAAAAGCCTTGCTTTTGGCATTTCCTACGGTGAAAAACTTGTCATTTTCAATGCACGAACCCACTCACCCAACACAATTGGAAACATTGATCATCATTGATCTAATCAATTACAGTTTTCTTACTAGGTTTTTTTGTATTTTGATGTTTTTTGGCCATAAAATGCCATAAACCATGTTTTCCCATGATTGTTTCAGGAAAAGAAAAACCATTTCAATCATGAACGCTTTGAAGTTTACCACATGCTGCCAATTTTTTTATGATATTTCCCATGATTTTGTGTTTTTTCTCGGTTTTAGACACAAAAATCAGCAAAAAAACTTGTTTTTGCAAGTTCCCACGGTGAAAAACGGTGATTTTCAATGCACAAAATTGCACCGTACTGCTCCCTGATGATAAGGCGCTGACATGATATCACCGCACCCTCTATGTCCATAGGATTTTCTCTATGCCCATTTTCCCCCCCAACCCCCCCTGACCCACGAAACTTGACAGTGCACGGGAAAAAGTTGAGCATAGTCAGAACTATAGTATAGCTGGACTAGAGAGGAGCCAGGAGCCATAGTGTAATATACACCACTGGACAGGGATCAAGAACAAGGGTTGGTCGGTAAATGGTGAATGAAGAATTAGACACAACACAACTCTCGGAAAATGGGTTGGTTGGCCTGGGTCCATTCTGGTATCTAGTATCAACACCAATGACCTCCGAATTCATTGACCTGGCCAGAGCCCAGAGCTTCTTGGAGCTGGGCTGGGCCTATGCCTGGGGGCCTGGCCTGGCTCCTTCACTGATACGATCCAAAAGGTTGCCATGCACACATTGAGGTCGACATCCCTCACGACCACGATCCAAGCAAATCAGCGTTCAGCAATTCAGCATTCAGCATGATGTGATAAGTGATGCATCAACATGAGCAATAATGAGCACTTCCGAATTCCGAATTCACTTAAAAAAAACAATCAAATCCAGTTGAACCCAGTCTATCCGTCCAAAGAGATCGTCATCCTGTTCCAAAGCACACAGCGATGCAAACAGAAAACAAATGGATTGAAACTTTTTTTTTAATCTGCATTTCCTGCCTCAGGCAAAGACTGCAGCACTGTTCGGCACGTTGCATCGATATCACAACTAGTGGCTGTCCTGCAGCTGCCAAACATAGGAGTAGTCAAGCCGCCTTGGAAAGGCTGAAGTGAACACACACCAAGCTGCAAACTGCAGACGTCAATGCCAACTATGACGCAAATGCCGCTGTAAGTTGACTGAACCATGGTCATGGTCACTGGCACTGGTCACAATTCATGCTAGTAATCAATGAAATTTTGTAAACAAAGGTCTAAAAACGTAATTTCTTTAGATAACGCAACATGCAACAATAAAACCAATCCATGTCCAGCGCAAGTCAGCCGGACTGGACCAGCGGCCAAGGCACAGCGATGGGTTTGGGCACGGCATTCTTGCGCCAGTGCTTCGGCTTGGCGGTGCAAGGTTGTTGCACCGTTTCCGGTGCCACCGTACGACTCATGAATCTCGAAATTGTACTCCAAAATTCGCATGACCTGCTTGAGCCGACGCAAAGCAGTGTCTGCATCAGGACTGCCGAGGCTACCATCAGAAGCCAACAATTTCTTGGCATTGTACTGTGGCCACTTGAATGCACTGGCAAGATCTGGAGGGCCGTCTGGCCACTGCTCTGCTGCAGCTTGCCGCCGGATCTGGTGATGGATTTCTCTGCCACTGACGCAAGCGCTGGAATCATCTTCATTAGCTTCTGCCGCTGTCTGAATCTCATCAGCATCAGCAACTTTCTTGTTGTTGTTTGAACGTTTGCCGTTTCCCCTAGTCTGAACAATGGCCTCGGCGGCTTTGGGTTCAACCATGGGCTCTGGTTCCGGCAGCTGCCCATTTTGTTCATCATCCTGTGACTCTTGTGATGGAGATTCCATTGCGAACTTGGCCTCATTTGCATTTTCTACTTGATCATTGTCATCACCACTATCTGAGCTCAAACTGGAATTGCTGCTAATTTCAGTGACTTCGGTATCATCAGTGGCTGCGCTTTCTGCAGACGCTCTGGGAAGGAGCGCTCTCTTGCCCATGGCTGCGCAAAATGCGCCAAATCTACAATTGTTTCGTCGTTTCGTGTGTTTTTGCACTCTGAAAGTTTTATGAAAATCATTGATCATTGAGCCTGGAACCTGGAAGTCTTGAGTCTTGAGTCTGGACCATCCAAAACATGATGGCGCGGTTGATGTCAATCA
The DNA here is from genome assembly GCA_009767595.1 of Symbiodinium kawagutii. Lineage (NCBI taxonomy): Eukaryota > Dinophyceae > Suessiales > Symbiodiniaceae > Symbiodinium > Symbiodinium kawagutii. Next base: position 123,458 of record VSDK01013202.1, read on the forward strand.
GGAAGCCGAGACTCAGTGTCAGTTGATTCTGGTCTGGAACTATCATGTTATTTTTTGGGTCAAGGTTTCCTATCAACATTTGCCCCTCTCCACTTGTCACATTTTCTCCATGGCCCTCCTGTGTGAGCCTTTGTCTCAATTGTTCAGGCTAGCGAGCGAACGCAGTGTGTGAATATGGATAAAGCTTTAAACACTAAAGCGACTGCAAAGCATGACTGCCTGCCATTGAAAATGCAGTTGAACGGTCGTTGAATCCACTGAATGCACTGCACTGCACTGAATTGTCCCTGGATTCCTTTTCACCCCGACCAGCCTTCAGCTGGAGCATGGTAAATAGAAGCAAAACAAATTGCCAAGCACCTGGCATGTCGACAGGCTCATGGCAGGGTTGAAGTGTTGAAGTTCAAAAAAACATAGCAATGTTTTTGGTACGATCTGAACGCCAAAAAAATCCTGTTGGATCACATTGCGCATGTTCCTTGGAGATGCAAAGCATGCACTGACGGCCAGCTAGAAGTGGCATGGCAACCACAGTCCATGATTGTGAGAAAGAAGGAAAATGGAGTCAATGAGGGTCGAAATTCCAAGAACCAAAGAAAAATGTTGTTTTCACAACGAAAACAATCAATTCAAATTCTCAAGCGTTGCAAGTTGCAACACGCCGGTTTTCTTGGTTCCAGCTGGCATGGATGCCTGGACTTGGACTTGGACCTACATTCGCAATGTGTCTGGCATTGAAAGAGTGAGACAGCACGGATGGCCCCTGTGAGCCTGTAGCATTCATTGCACAAAAGGAAGTTCAGTTTCCAAACGCTTTGCTTGGAAGCACTGCACTGCGCCAACTCTAAAGACATTCCAGTCTGCCGGCCAGTGTGTCCACTTGCCTCTTACCCATTTCAAACATTGGCGTGAAAAAGACCAATGACCAAACCAAACCAGGGCAGAGCTTTGCAAAATCGCTGTCACAGTTGCAAGTCAAAGAAGAACAACTTGAAGAAACACAAAACCATATCACAACATGTCACAGGACACAGGACACATTTGATGCAAGCCGGGCGGTTCATTCACGGCCAAAGGCTTAGGAAAAAAATCCGGACGATCAGATTGCTCTTCATCAGCAAACCACTGCAAGCTGGCTGCACGGGCGCTGGCCACTGCACAAAGCCACTGGCCACAACCTCAACAGAGCACAGTCAGCAAGAGTCTACATTGGCGATTCCGGTTTACGATTTGCCTTACTTTTTGTGTTTAACTTCAGGTGTCTGCAAAAACAGAACGCTGCCAAATTTTTGTTCACTAATTTAGAGCTTAAGGTGTCTGCAAAAACAGAACGCTGCCCAATTCTTGTTCACTAGTTTAGGGTTTCCGGTTTACGATTTGCCTTACCTTCTGTGTTTAACTTAAGGTGCCTGCAAAAACAGAACGCTGCCCAACTTCTGTGCACTAGTTCCGGGTTTAGGGTTCAGGATTTGCCTTACCTTTTCCGTTTAATTTGAGGCGTCTGTAAAAACAGAATGCTGCCCAATTTCTGTTCACTAGTTTAGGGTTTAGGGTTAAGGATTTGCCTTACCTTGTGTGTTTAACTTAAGGTGCCTGCAAAAACAGAACGCTGCCCAATTTCTGTGCACTAGTTTAGGGTTTAGGGTTAAGGATTTGCCTTACCTTGTGTGTTTAACTTAAGGTGCCTGCAAAAACAGAACGCTGCCCAATTTTTGTGCACTAGTTTAGGGTTTAGGGTTAGGGATTTGCCTTTACCTTTTGCGTTTAACTTAAGGTGTCTGCAAAAACAGAACGCTGTCCAATTTCTGGCCACTAGCTTAGGGTTTAGGGTTTAGGATTTGCCTTGCCTTTTGTCTTTAATATAAGGTGTCTGAAAAAACAGAACGCTGCCCAATTTCTGTGCACTAGTTTAGGGTTTAGGGTTTTGGATTTGCCTTACCTTGTGTGTTTAACTTAAGGCGCCTGCAAAAACAGAACGCTGCCCAATTTCTGCGCACTAGTTTAGGGTTTAGAGTTAGGGATTTGCCTTACCTTTTGTGTTTAACTTGACGCGTCTGTAAAAACAGAATGCTGCCCAATTTCTGTTCACTAGTTTAGGGTTTAGAGTTAGGGATTTGCCTTACCTTTTGTGTTTAACTTGACGCGTCTGTAAAAACAGAATGCTGCCCAATTTCTGTTCACTAGTTTAGGGTTTAGGGTTTTGGATTTGCCTTACCTTGTGCGTTTGACTTAAGGTGCATGCAAAAACAGAACGTCGCCCAATTTCTGTCACTAGTTTAGGGTTGAAGGTTCAGGACGCTGCTGGTTTAATCTTCAGTTCGCCCTGCCCCCCCCCCCTTCTTCCTTGAATCAAAAGCACGCGCCGCAGGCGCGAAAAATTTTTTACCTATAGAACGCACAGGCAATGGACAAGGAATCAGCTGTCCGCACCACTGTCACTGCCATCTATGGATTTTTTTTGTTGTCGCGCCGCAGGCGCGAAAAATTTTTTTACTATAGAACGCACAGGCAATGGACAAGGAATCAACAGTTTAGATCACTGTCACCGCCACCTATGAAATTATATTTCGAAATCCTTATTTCCCTAATTTTTTTTTTTCAAAATCCTTATTTCCCTAAATTTTTTTTTCAAAATCCTTATTTCCCTAATTTTTTTTTCAAAATCCTTATTTCCCCAATTTTTTTTCAAAATCCTTATTTCCCTAAAAAAATTTTTCAAAATCCTTATTTCCCTAAATTTTTTTTTCAAAATCCTTATTTCCCTAATTTTTTTTTCAAAATCCTTATTTCCCCAATTTTTTTTCAAAATCCTTATTTCCCTAAAAAAATTTTTCAAAATCCTTATTTCCCTAAATTTTTTTTTCAAAATCCTTATTTCCCTAATTTTTTTTTCAAAATCCTTATTTCCCCAATTTTTTTTCAAAATCCTTATTTCCCTAAAAAAATTTTTCAAAATCCTTATTTCCCTAAAAAAATTTTTCAAAATCCTTATTTCCCTAAATTTTTTTTTCAAAATCCTTATTTCCCTAATTTTTTTTTCAAAATCCTTATTTCCCCAATTTTTTTTCAAAATCCTTATTTCCCTAAAAAAATTTTTCAAAATCCTTATTTCCCTAAATTTTTTTTTCAAAATCCTTATTTCCCTAATTTTTTTTTTCAAAATCCTTATTTCCCTAAATTTTTTCTTATTTCCCTAAATTTTCCTTAAGTTCCTAAATTTAGGAACTTAAGGAAGTGCCAGTTTTTTAGCACTTTTTCCTCGTAGAAAACATCACTATTTTCCAGCCAAAACCATGATTTTTGGCAAGTTTTTCATCGAGGAAGTAGTGCCTAACACCCTTTTTCCTCGATGAAAAATCAATCAAAATCTTTCATTTTCAATCAAAAAACACTATTTTTTCATCGAGGAAAAAATGTCAAAATCATGTCCCTTCCTTAAGTTCCTAAATTTAGGAACTTAAGGAAAATTTAGGGAAATAAGAAAAAATTTAGGGAAATAAGAAAAAATTTAGGGAAATAAGAAAAACATTAGGAAATACAAAAAAAATCAAACAATAACTTAAAAAAAAAAGAACAAAAATTATTTTTAAAAAAAGGAAAACCTTGCAAACATTTGAAAAAAAATAGAAAAATCAAAAAACATAAATTTTGAAAAAAACGAAAAATAAAATGCAAAAATAGAGAGAGATAAGGCAACCTTTAGGAACTTAAAAAAAAACTTCGGGATATTAGAAAAAACATTGTAGAAAAAAAATAATACTAGTAATACCTCGTATGCCCCACAGGCAACTACAAAATTTTAGCTTTGAGGGAAACGGACAACATCCGCCTGCCCAGTCACCAGTTTGGATTGCAGTTGGGTTTTGCTTCTCATCATTTACCACCGCACTGGTGGAAAAATCATAAGTTTGGATGGTTGAATTGGCTGATTTGCCCGGAAGGACACTCCAAAACTGAAAACACTGCCTTTGCTTTCAGCCATTCATTCACTATTTTTCACCCATGTCAAACTCATGATGCTGAATCAAAGCACCAAAAGGAACCCCTCATCAAACTTTGCCACGGTGTGGGCCAGCGCAACTGGGATACACCAAGCGTCGGCGCCAGCTGTTTGTGGAGAGTCTGCGCACTGAACTCTAACCAGCGCCGGCACCTCACCAAAATATAAGTGTCAACATTTGACTGTTGACTCTTGATTCCTCTTGGTCCATGTTCGCATGACGCAGTTACATAGCCAATGAAAAAACTGAGAAAGCCGGAAAAACATGTCATCTTTGCTTTGGGCGCATCTGGTGATCTAGTCAATCCAAAGGCAATCAATTCAAATAATCCAACGTGTAACGGAGGGCAAGATCAAGTAACTGAATCAAAAAACAAAAGCCAAGTTTCTGCGCAATGCTGCATAATGTGCGATTTCTGCCTTGCTTTCCTCCAAGGTTGGTAGCGTTGCTGGATCTTTAGCCGGAGCCTTGCAGCAAATTTGGAAAGTTTCCACATTGACATTCCCAAGAATCATTGTCCCTGTCACACTGCACACACGGCCACATCGGGCCACATCAAAAAAAATCAAGGAAATCCAAACACTCAATAAAACTTGGCCGACTCTGAGACCGACACCATCAGCACGTGTCTCCTTCTGAGTTCTTCATCGGTTTCGCCAACGCCGCGGACAAGTTTATATCCTTGGGTTGATCTCAGAGGCTCAGAGGTCACCGTTACAGGCGACCAAGTATCACAGGCTCAGGAATCATGACTTGGATCAAAGTTAATTCTTTCGTTTTCAGCATTCAACATGATCAACGGATCAACTGATCCGAAATTACAAAAACAAAACCAATTGGGCCTAGATGCCACTGGCCACCCACCAAGCCAGCATCCTGATGACAGTGTCAGTGGACACTCCTGCATGCACCGTGAGTTCCTTCTTGCACTTTCTCTCTTTGCCGTTGTCCCGCATGCTCCGGTGGCAAAGGCAAGTGCAATAATACGCTGCCTTCAATGGACAACTTGATTCCCCACCGGCCCCACCGCCACCCAGAGTGGAAAAGATCATGTCACTACCAACCACCAAATAGTACAGAATTTCATCAAACATTGTACATGGGCGCAAGCCTGTATCTCCAACAACAGTGGATCTTTTCTGGTTGCCCCGGCTGGAAAAACTAAGATGTTCGAGTTTGAGTTTGAAGAAATTTGAAGTTATGATGTTTTGGTCACGAAACTTGCACTATCATTGAACTCAAATCTTGTCAGCTCACCATAGCATAGCCATGGAATGGACGCGACTCGTTAATGAGAATATATAAGATCAGAATGACAATGTCCAGGCCTTATATGTGCACATTGTGTGGACCTGTAGACCTCTGGTCTGTAGACATGTGAGAGTTTCTAAACAGTCGCTAAGTAAACAAGCATTGGCAATCCTTGCCAAACAGCATCAACTTTGAATTGTCAACCGTGAGAAATCAAATCTACCCCGGAAAACAAAAACAAAAAAAACAAACACACCAATTACAGCTATACAGCTACAGCACGAGGCCCTCCAGTTCAAAATTTGTTAACAAATCATTTAACTACAGCCTACAGCCGACTAGCCTGCCGACAGCCAAGAATCGATGCCCTTGTCAGATCTCTTGACAATGGGAATGTCATCTGCCAGCCATACCGTGGACAAATTCAGGATGGATGAACGCTCGGCAGGGGCGGGCGCAGGCGCACGCACTTCTGGTTTTGGTCTAGCCGATGGCTTTGGCCTTGTGGCGGTGGCACTGGCTGTGGCTGCACTGGGCTCAGAAGGAGGTTCAAGTTCTGGCATTGCTGGTATTGCTCTGCTGCCGCTGCTGCTTGAAGCTTCTGACGCCATTCCCATGGCCCCAGCCGCAACTGAACCATGCATAGGCGGGGACAGGTTCGACCGGGATGGTTCAATGTTGAACAAACCAGAACTGGTTTCAACTTCAACGCCTGGACCGTCTGGACCTGCGTTTCCTGCACTTTCACCGGGCGCCGCCACAGTAGAGGCACAAGCATCCTTGGAATCCTTGCAATCATTGGACTCAAACACCGTTCCTAATGAAACCGTTTCCTGCTTGGAAGAATCCTCGGCATTGGCATCACCTGCGCCCAAAAAAGCAAACCTTCTGGCATCATGACCATCACTGTCACCAACTACTCTTGTTGTCCCTTCTGTAGCATCAGGTTCGAGCCCTGCTTCTCCAGGCGCATCATGTTGACAGTCTTGGCCAAACACAGTAAACGCAGCAGAAGCAAAGGGGCCCACCAGAGATTGATCACGATCAGATGGTAATGTGGGTCCAGCGCCGGCGCCGTCATGGTCCGAGTCTGGATCCTGGTTGCTTTGAACATTCATTTCTTCATCTTCTTGATCTTCTTGCCCATCATCAGACGAGGAAATGATCATCATATGTTCTGCATCTGCCTCACCCTCGGCTGCCTCAACATCATCAGGCTGGGTCTGGGCCGGTGACTGCCGAGACTGTGATTGCGATTCCACTTGCATTGGGCCCTCTGACTCTGACCCTGTCTGTGTTTTCTGCTTCTTCTGAACAGGGCCTGGGCGGCGTCCGCGTCCATGTTGCCGGCCACCAAGGCCGCCAGTGCCACGGCCGCGGCCCCGAGCCGGAGCTTGAGATGGCGACTTGAAAGAATCCAGCAAATTTTCTTCCTCCTCTTCCCCCAGGAATTGTGAAGACGACTCAGGCTGGTCGCTGACAGTGGATTGTCTTTTCTTGCTACTGGACGTCCCATCTGCCTCTTTGACCAAATTCTTGTAGGCAGCCGCTGACATATCAGGCCGGTATGATTTCAACAATTGCTGCGCCAAGGGAGTGCCCATTTTCAGCAGAGCCAACATGCAGGCGTAATAGGTCTTGATCTGGCAATGATAAATAGCAGGCAGCCCAGCTTCAAACAAAGCATCAGCTTGTAGCAAGCACAAAAAGTATTCTTGAAAACATCCACTTCCAGAACTGCCATTCAAAGAAAATTCCTGATCAGAGCCAACCGGTCCATAGCAGTCGCTGCTTCGAAGCTGGTCAGATTGCTCCCAACCGGAATGCATCAAGGCCATGAGCAGTTCAAACCGAGTTTGCTGTTCCATGGGTAAGTGACAGGATGTGGACCTGAGTTGGTGACATGACAATGAGGTGAGGCGGATTTGCCAAAACGACAATGTCATCAATGTCATCATGTCAAGGAGAATGGAGTCTTGACAATGGAAGTTGAAGTCAATGTTTGAAAACTGGGCTGAAATGCTGAAACACGTCAACACGTGTTAAATTTCAACCAGCCATCGCACTCCAAAATGAAAATCTCAAAATACAGAAATATTGATGCTGAAAATTTTGAACTGGTTGTGTAGTTCAATTGATTCAATTGCATCATGAAAATGAAAAACATTGCCAAAATTGTCTTCGAGTCACTGTTGAAAAGCATCCAAAGACATTTGGCGTCCCGCCAACATTTTGATGCGTAGCGCTTGGCTTCCTTTGCGGGTGATGAAAAACTGCTCAGGGTTGTCCCGAAGTTGTTTGATCAATTTCTTCTGCAGCAGTTTTTGGCAATCAGGGTCGTGGTCTGGATCAGGAATGAAGAAAGGATTGCAATTGTCTGCAGTTGTTCTTGCCACGCCTGGCCCCCACGCGTTGCTATCGGCCATTTGCACCAAAAGCAGGCCTGGCCCCAATTCTTCTCCATCTCCTGGAAATTCACACGCGTCCAGAATCTCAACAGCCTCTAGCGACCACAAGGATGCATGCTGGATGAGTTCTGGGGCGGCACATTCCTCAAAGTGCAAGCGAAAACTTGTCGCAACGGTGCAACTTCTCGCTTGCCATGGTGAAGGTCACCGACTCTGTATTTGGTCGCCAAGCAATCAAAAGTTTGCGGCCGGTTTTCCAAAATCATTTTGGACATGAAATTACGTCCCAACCGCACCATCACCAATTCAGACTCTTGTAGATCACCTGCAGGAACGGCTGGGGCCTGGGCCCGGGACCGGGAAGAACCAGCACCAGCACTAGGAAGATGTGACAGAAGGTTGGTCTCCTCTACAATCTCTGATGCCCCTGCTGCTGCAGGCGCAGGTTCTGCAAGCCCCGGTCCCAAGCCAACTGTGGTTTCAACTTTGGGAAACATGGACTCCAGCGGTTGCAAGTGGCTGTTGATCCAGAAGGCAGGAAAACTGCAAAGAATAGCACGGTCTCTGTTGCAGACCTGACGGTAGTATAACGGTGACGGCGATAGTGGCACAGGAACAGGAACACACGGGTGACTCAGGTGACGGTGACGACATTGACATTGACATTGACACTGACATCAACATTGACATAGTTGACAATTGACATAGTGACATGGTCCACAGTCCACAGTGTGTCACGTGTGTCCACAGTGCCATGGGCCACAATGTGCACAGTTCGTGCGTGATGACATGGTGAATAGAAAAAAAAACCTCCTACAGGCCATCGTCAGCCCAGCCCAGAAACAATTCCCTCAATTTGCATAACAATAATGTCCCTAGCCCCTGGCCCTAGCTCTCCAGAAAATGGATCACATAAACATCGTGATGGATTCATGATTTCATGGTTGCTTTGTGGGTTCGCACTTCGGCACTTCGCACCTCAACCAAGAAGTCGACAATGGCGTTTGTCAAAGGAGATGCCGTTGCCGCTTTTGATCCCATGAGCCCTGTGCGGGATTTTGACTGCCTCTCCACTGATGCCACTGCCTTGGCAATTGTTCCTGCCGTTGTGTGTTTGAGGACAATGTTATCGCGGTAGAGTAAGTCAGCCAGTTGCCTGTCTGTGAGCGACTGGAAGAATGGACTAGGGTTCAGTCCAAGGATCTCGAGTACAAGGGACCGGTAGCCAGCCAGCGTGAACAAGTCTTTGTGTTTTTCTGACACAGCTGCAAACAATTGAGGAGCAGAGACGGCTTCCCTCAACAAATGAGCATGCCTCAACTCAAGCGAGACGTAGGATATTGCAGCGGCAGGTGCCCGTTGGAAGCACCGTTTGACAATGCTATGCAAGCCTTCTGTACTTCTTTCGACTACCCGAACCTCAGTTGACTCAGCTGCAGATGAGGGCTCAATGAGAGGAAATGTTTCACAGTCCATCCTTAGATTAGTGTTTCGATTACATGCTGGTTGCCCGCTTGGCTGCTCTGATGTTTTCGATGCTTGAATTTCCAGCGCCAAACACACACTCACACACACACACATTGCGCATGGCACATGTTTGGCATCTTGGTCAGCTAAATTCAATTAGATCAACTGGTTGATCAGCAAAGCACAGAATCGAACCAAAGGGCAACATCAAAACATTTGATATAAGGCCCTTGAGGCTGGAGTGGACTGCTGGGCTGCACAGTTGGGCTGGATCAGGTCAGGGATCAGGTCAGGTCAGGGATCAGGTCAGGTCAGGGATCAGGTCAGGTCAGGGATCAGGTCAGATCAGGAATCAGGTCAGGTTGAATAAGTAATTGCAACTACTACACCAATAACACCACCATCACCAAGCCAAGGAACATGTCGAAATTTGGATACCCAACTGCCAATTTGCTGCACTTCCTGTTCTGTGAAGGTGTCGATGGGTTCTCCTGGATGCTGATTTGGATCTTGGTCTGACCCAACCATTTCAATCAAACGAACAAAGGAAAGCAAGGAAGTCAAGGAAGGAATCGGAGTAGGCAGATTTCCAATCAAAGAATTGTTTACCTGAGGCCTGCCACCTGGGACCTGGATATCTGGAAAACAAACATTAAAGTTTGTAGTTTGCAACTTGCCATAGACTGGCCCTGGCACTCTGGCACTGGCGACACCACCAACCCCCGGACCCCCGGCACCGGGACCGACACCGGCACTGGCACTGGCACCTTGTGACAATCTTTCCATCAGAGGTCGCAGCGGTGCTTCTGGGAAGCCAGGCAGCCCAGACCATTCGCCGCAGCAAAAACGCCGGGTCATAGGATGTTCCAAACATTCTTCAGGGCCCTGTCGGGAATCAAATTGCTGCAATGCTTTCTTGGCCGCGTCTCTGATCTGAGCTGGATCTTCCGCTGCAAGCGCACCTGAAGGACATTCGATCTGACAAAGGCACGACACCATCACGTTGCCAACACTTATATCTTATATCAAATCTGCTGATACTGGAGGAGGCTGCTGGGTACAATGCGTCATGCTCAGGCAAACCGCCAAATGCATTGTCTGATCAAGTGCCAAGTTCTCCAAATACACCCTTACCAGCCAATCCCAATCCCACCCCATGCCAAGGCCAAGGCCCAAGTTTCCAACCGGCAACTACTTCTATGATTATTTACTGAAAATCTCGACATCTCAAGCAGCATTGGCGTTAGCAGCTCAAAACAACCCACAAGCTGGTCACACAAGCTGCCCAGGAGCAAAGACTCCATGGCAAAGATTGCCAAAAGTTGAGTTTTCCAAAGATCTCGCCTCAGTTCCAACTCAAGCAAGGTCGGGCCGGGCAGGTTTAGCTGCCTAGGACTTAGGACATTACGAATTATACTTGACAAAACAAAAATCTCGAAGTCTAGTCTAGTCTGGTCGGGAATCTGGCCCATGTGGCATTCTGGAATGATGTCACTCACCTCGTCACCTCACACCTCCTTTCAATATCTTTGCCAGTCTGGAGTCTGCACACAGTTTCAGTCCCCAGGTCCCCAGGCCCCAAGCCGTCTGGGATCTGACTCTGAATCTGAAATCTGAAGTCTGAAGTTCAAAAATATACATTCAAAAATTGGTTGTGGCAGTGGATGCCTATTATAATTCCTGCAAGTGGCTCCACAACCGCTCTCGTGCTGAAAGCCAGTCTTGCAAGATCACAACTTTGTCTGCAGAGGGAACGCGAGTGCAATGTACAAGGATCCTTTCCTCGGGACATGGAAACAGTCACGCGCAGCCGCCGCTGCCACCAGCATGGATTCATGGAGTCTGAAGAAACTGGTTGGATCCTTTCACTGTTCCACTCTGGGAGAACATTCACATGAAAAGCATCATTCATACTATGCCAATTAATGATTCACGCCATGTATGCAAAAACAATCATACAATCAACAACCAAGTGAACAGTGAACGCCCAGGACTCCAGGGCTCAGGGCAAGCAGATATATGGGAGTTTCTCAAAACTATCGACCCCCTGCTGCGTGTTTGTCTCAGGCTCAGGGGCATGTTTCGAGGGTATAGTTTCGGGGTATGTTTCGGGGGTATGTTTCGGGGTATGTTTCGGGTATGTTTCGTGAGACATGTCAGAGATTTGGGGGGTATGTTTCGGGGTATGTTTCCTGGGTATGTTTCGGGGTATGTTTCGGGGGTATGTTTCGCACCAGTCGAACGTGCAAATGGGTATGTGTCGGGGGCTGGTGATAAAAAGAAATACCCATATAGCTGCGAGCCCTAACCACCAGTGTGTTGGAAAACCAATTCAATTCGAATTCAAAGACCCAAAACCGCGAGAACAAAACAAGGCACCCTGTCATCCAGCAGTCTTTCTCGCTGGATCTGCAGCCCATGCCCCAAAGCCAACTCCACCGCTCTGCAGCCCCTGAAACTGCATTCAGATGGAATAGGGCATGGCCCAGGGCAAAGCTTCCGGGGGGGACAGCGGGGCGCCCCACCATCCTCACCCAAATCAGAGTCAGATCCATCTGCACTGTGACAAGGGCATCCTTCGGCCCACGAAGCAACCGCATCTGCTTCGTTCGCCAGGTCCCCTTGGCAAACACAAACATCGCCATGTGTTAGTAGCCATATAGCCATTGGGGTGTACGATTGGTGTATGACGATTGACCTCTCAAAGTGAAAGTGGATGAGAGGGTTATCCGACTCTGATTTGGATGAGAATGAGGATGGTGGCGCCACAGGTTGCTCTCCAGAAGCTTTGCCCTGGGCCATGCCCTATTCCATCTGAATGCAATTTCCAGGGCTGCAGAGCAGTGGAGTCAGTGGAGTGTATGATGGGTCAGACCGGGTCACAAAGGTTCAGTTTGAAATTCAGACCCCCCACCTCACTTCACTGAGTCCCACCTCAGCCCACCTCCATCTATGATGCCAATGCCAACTGTTCAATGTTCAATGTTGATTGATCATTGTTACTCAATATTCATTATTGATTATGCATCATCAGGATCATCATGCATCCTTCATTTTCTGTTCTTTATTCCAGATGATCCATTCTTTGAGCACAGCCCGCGGCGTCGAAAGCAAATTAAATCTGGCCTAGCGACCGACAACATGAACCTGCGCCCAGAAGGTTTCGTTGGTCAAGACTTTGTCCAACTTCTCCACAGTGACTCCAAAAGACTCGTTCCCAGCATTAGCATCATCCCCGGATTTGTCTGCAATGTCATTCTCCCTGCGGTCATCTGTTGCAGTTGCATCCGTTGTGCCCATGAACACATTCTTGTCCCAGCATCGCCTTGTTGAGCTGGGACTAGGATTGCGAATATTGGGCCAAACACAAAGGTCAAACTGTTGTCGCAAATAGCATCAAATTATCAGGATGTGTACTCGAAGCAAACATGATCTACCGAACTAGTAAAGTAGATTACCATACTCGACACTCGACTCTTTCTTCGCGAAACCAGCTGTAACCATGACCATGACCAAGATCATGATCATGACAGGGCCGGTGACATGGGCAACAAGGTGGAGTTGGAATGGTGCACAGTGAACTATTTGTTAGAAATACATTCAATAGTTCAAGTTCACACAGCCGGGCCGGCGCAATGTACCTTCCGGCCTTCCGGACCACATACAAATAGCGTGTCTTTCTTTAGGTGTTTTCTTGATCAAAGGCAAATCCAATGAGAACATCGGCGACCAGTCAGAACACGTGCCAGCACATACCAAAATTGCGGTCTAAAAGGAAAGCGAACGGCCCATCATCGGGTCCTCATCATCATCATCATCATCATCATCATCGTCATCATCATCATCATCATCATCATCATCAGGGTGGCAGTTTTTTGACGGAAGATCTAACATGCCCAGGCTGTTGCGATGCACTCTGAGACTGCATGGCAACAGCCTGGGCATGTTAGATGTTCCCATCGCCCGTCTTTCTTTAGGTGTTTTCTTGATCAAAGGCAAATCCAATAAAAACATCGGCAACCAGTCAGAACACGTGCCAGCACATACCAAAATTGCAGTCTGAAAGGAAAGCGAACGGCCCATCATCGGGTCCTCATCATCGGGTCCTCATCATCATCATCATCATCATCATCATCATCATCATCATCATCATCATCAGGGTGGCAGTTATTGAGGGAAGATCTGACATACCCAGGCTGTTGCGATGCACTCTGAGACTGCATGGCAACAGCCTGGGCATGTTAGATCTTCCCATCAATGGTTGCCAGCACACATATCAGAGGCACTGCCCCAGGCCATAGACTATCTCTGAGCCATGAGCAAACCAACGCTTGGTGATAAGTTGTTGTGGAAACTACTGCCCAGCACTGCACCCGTCCACGAACCGAAGGACCGAAGGCACCTCAAAATCTTCTCCAAGGGAAGCAGGTCCAAAGTAAATTTCAAGATGCTTTGCCAACGGAGTCCCCGCAGGCTTGCCGACCAATTCTTCAACTTCTTTTTTTCCGACTGATCTGACACATTGAAATTCACAAATCGTTCGCGGTATAGCACATTCTTGAGTAGAATCTCCACCAAGCGTAAATCTTTCAAGAAAGTAGGCCAAATGGTTGTGCTTTGCAAGATGTTTCCAAGGCAATTGTCACTCAAATGAAGGGTTCCAGGTATGCGCAATGCATTTGGACACTGCCGGGCATTCAGGAGGGTGTGGTCGGCTGCTTCATTGAAGGTTTCTCCCTGCACTGGCCCGACCGGCCCGACTGGCCCTGGCAAGTTGCCAAGCTGCTCTGGCTGCCTTTGCTGCGCACGATGCTTTGCATGGACACAGAGACTAATGACTGGTTCCCCAAGATGATTCTGACCATTCATATTTCATACTAAATTCAATTCATATTGCTGGAACTTCGGGTTCTGCACAACTATGCCGCGCTCAACAAGTTGAAATCAAAATTATCTTTGAACAGTCAACAATGCTGCATTTCACGAGGAAGGTTGCGCACGGCTCACGCCATCTAACACGTGAGTCTGAGCTGCCCAAAGGTAAAAAAAATCAGAAACGAATGACCTGGGAAGTTCACGCCATTGTTTCGTGATCCTAAATTCTCTGTTGCCCAGAGCCAATGGAATAGTCCAGGCCAAGGCACAAAAGATTTGGCTGCGAAACTTCCTCTACAATTTCACAATCAGAATCGCGAAGTTCAGGAGCTGAGGCATTCAAAACTTGTTCCCACTCCCGCTGGACCTCATTCATGTCAACCCGCGGAGCTTTGTGCAGTCGATATTCACAACCTGCAGACACCAGCAGGAATGCAATCAGGATTCAAGTTGATTCAATTCAAGGTTCAAAGTTTCAAACCAAACCAGCTCGAGTTCCAGCCAAAGCCAAACAAGAACAATCACCGGAACAAAAAATTGTTTAGTAGCGGCGGTGAAACGAATGAAAATGTCACTGATATGATGCCGTGACAATGCCGTGTTTGGTAAATATATGTTTTTGTATAAATACTGGCCGGGCAATAACTGAATAAGGATTGGGCCCCTGTGGCCTTGTGACCACGCCACCACGGCCCCAAACCAAGACGCCTTGGTCAGATACCAGAGCCACAATGTTGTAGCAATAAAAATCCAGGCAAGGAGTCTCCAAACGCAATGCCCAAAGAAGAGCATCAAGTTTTCCACTGAAGTTTCCAGCGCCTGCAAATTGGTCTGCCATATGTGAATGAACGCTGCACAAATTGTGGCACAAACTGATGGGAAGAAACCCGAAGTCACTGAGATGGTTTCAGTTTCAATCTCCATTTCAACTTCACCCCATATTCCCTCACACTCTGCAAACAACGGGTTGGTTGCTCCAACTCCAACCCCGATTGGCAGCAACACATAGCATGTCACACTGTCATCACATCAATGATCATCAATCCATCCTGATTGCTTGGCAAGAAGCGTTTGCCGAGGCTGACTACTGGCAGCGGCCGCCGGATGGTTTTAGCTGTGCGCGTCCCCTGCTTCCAGTCAAGAATTGCCTGGGACAACCTAGGCCAGGGCTAATGCGGTTGGCGCAAGGCGAAACAATCCATCAAGTTGCGTTCGCATGGTTCTTCAACTGATGTTTCACATGTCCTTGCCATGAGCAAAATCACAGTCAAAACAAAACCACATGCTTGTTCCGGTTCCGTCCCAACTAAATCTCTGAAAAAAAACAAAAAATTCTTCTGCAGTTGCAGAGCTGCAGCATGAATGAATGACAACAATCTCACATTATTTGCAAACAAGTTTCTCAGTGCTGAACTCCTCCACCAAAAACAAATCTTTCCTCTGGGGTGAACTGTCGAAACCTGAGCGCTGCTGTTTCTAGAGCGAACTTGACGGTACTGCAAGCCTTTCAACCAAACCAAAGTAAAGCTACCAAACCAAACTAAAATCCGAGTTCAAGTTCAAGCACACAGCTACTGGTTCGGAGGTGGAACTTCGGAACATCCGTCATCGGACCAAAGTCCAAATCAGCAAAGCAACCCACGGACAATATTTGGGCATGTCCTTGTTGTTCCCACATCCGCCACTGGTATCTTCGAAGTGCCATGAGAAATGTGTCAAGTTTAAAGCGGCCTCTAGAGAGCGTAGATGCGGAAGGGCCGCCACTGCCACCGCTGGTTCTTCGGACGCCGTCTGCAGAGATTGCTCCCATAAAGTCCTGAAAGTCTCCGGAAAGCAAGTGAAATGCTGACTGCAGCACCAAGGTCAAGCGAGAAGCATCCCTGACATGGATGCCGACTGTCATACACTCCTCAGCAACGCAGCGAGCAATGGAGCAATGATCAATGTGGACAAGAGCATGATCCAAAATGAGAACCTGTAATGGGTCCCCGCGGCCTGCGGCCCCAAAGACCGAAGGGTTGCAGTTACTGCACTGCAGTTCACTGCAGTTGCACTTATATCTATATTATTGTCACAATTCACATGTCCTAAGTCATAATCATCAAGGCAACGACGACTTCAATGAATTGAAACTATACAAGTTGGTGCTGACGCGCTGACGCCCAGCCGCAGCCGCAGCGCCGCCGGAAACGCAAACAAGGATCAAATATCTGCTTCACAGAATAACTGGCGCCTCCAGCTCCACGATTCGCTCTCGTGTTGGGTTTCAGCACATCACTTCCGGCACTGTCAAGGTTTCTGTCGTGTTCTTTGTCAACCTGGCAGCGCAGGCGGTGGATTCTTTGTTACATATAAATCATATGATTAGTTGATTTGAGAATTTGCTTGTATGCAAACTGCAACTCAGTGAGAGTCAGGTCAAGCAAAAACAAACCTTGATCAACATCTCACTGAAAAGACGACGCGGCTGAAAGGCTGACAATCTGAAAGTTGGCACTGCTAGGACATCACAGAATCACTGTCACTGTCACGCCCGTCACTGTCTGGCAATGGGTCAAAGCCAAAGAGTGTCATTGATTGAGTCAAATTGCATGGATGTGCCCTTTTTGGTTTGGACTGTTGACTGATGTCACCTAGGTCACTAGGCACTAGGACATTTGCGGGAGTCACGCGACTCGAGAAACCCCTACAGAAAAAGAAGGAGAAGATGGGCTGGGTAGTAGTAGTGGTGGTGGTGGGTGGTGGGGTGGTGGGTGGTCTGGAAACTATGGCTTGCTTTGTGGTAGTGGCTGCGGTCCCATGACCACGACCACTACTACTAATGTTCAAAATTAAAATTTAAACATGAAAAAATATGACTGAAACAAAAAATCTAAAAGAACTTGGTGTTCATTCAGTTCAATGTTAAAAAAATTACAATAAAAAACATTTCTCATTTCTCGCTGCGAACTCCAAAGCAAACCACGCAGCCACAATTAAATTGGCGCTGAATCCTGAACGACTTGGCCCATGGCTCTGACAATTTTAATTTCTGAATTCTGAAGTCTGAATGGCAAAAAAAATCCAACTTTGATTTAACTTGCCTGACTTGATTTGACAAACCAAACTGTCTTTCGCAACGCATTGGCCCTGGCTTCGGCCCCGGGCCCCGGCCCCGGCTTCGTCTTTGTCTTTGTCCAGCAAATCATCCAAAAATCCATTGCCTGCAGACTCTGCAGACCTGACCTAACTAACCATTGACCATTGCCAGATCGGCAAAGTTCTTGCGCCGCAGCAGATCATGATCACAGACCCATGAATGCCGGAGCAGGGCAGGGGCCAGGGGCCCCCACTGCTTGGCTCGCGGCTCGCGCCTCGTCTCGAAGCACTGGCGAGAGGTCTTCGTCAGCCGCCCGCGGTTGGCGGCCCAGACCCTCTCGCCGCTCGCCTCTCGCCTCTCACTGAGTCTCTCACCAGTCTCAGTCTCAGAGTCTCACTGGAAGCCATAGCTGCGCAACAAATATTTAGAATATTCAGAATATCTGTGGGTGTGAGCTGGCCTGCAAAAATCAGTCTGTCTAGCTGCTTCGCAAAGAGAGGTCACCCGGCTCTCATCAATTGTCTGAATCTCCGCAGGGTCCACCACTGCTGAGCTGGGCTCAGCTTTTGGGGGCATGGGCCCCGGGCCCCTGGCCACTGGCGACTGGCAAATAAAGCGTTTTCAGTTTTCAGATTCCAAAGCCAGAATTCTAGAATCCAGAATCTTCCAGACTTCCAACTGTCAGCTGTCAACTGTCCTTGTCACTTGCCGAACGCACCATCTCCTCACTGACTCTTCACTTCACCCCACACGCGTCGTCTTCAATCTTCACTTCTCCCCACTTGAGGCCCGAGGCTCGAGAAACAACTCATAACTGGCAATGGAATGATAACATGATAACAAAGTATGACGTCTATTGTATTGCATTGTTGTATTGTAAAATTTTCATTGCATGATGCATGACATGATTGCATTGTCTGACTCAGACTGTGAATGTATGACGTATGACTTTCTCTAATCATCTAATATGAATGACTCAGGTTCGGTTTGATGAGGTCGCCGGCCGCCGGTTCGCAAACTTCTTCCAAACTCCCCAAGACCTTTGGGGAGCACCCCGGAAGAGGGCCGTGCAACCTGATCATGAAACCTTCGCGGCAGGCCGACCGCCGCAACCAGGCCTGGCCTGGCCCTGCCCTTGCCTGAACAGCGTGACATCGGCAGCCAAAAAGAAACGCGCAAGAAAGAAAAGACGGAAAAGTGGAAAAGATAATAAACAAAATCAACACAACACATTCATGCATCATACGCACCACTAACAGAGTAACACTAGCGTAAGAACCACAAAAACGCATAAAGCCCGCACCGCCGCACTGCCGCACTGCCGCACTGCTGTTTCAAGTCCGCGTAGGGAGTCGGGATGTCGGAGAACAATGCGTGCCGGACGCACTTCACCTCCATCCCTTCGGACCCCTTTCCCGACTCAAGGAGCAGGCCTGCCGCGGCAACCGCTCCGCTAGCCGCTAGCCCCGTCCCTGCCCCTGCCCGATGCCACCATGCTTGCGCTTGCTCCAGTGCCTCAAGAGGATGCGCGTGGCAAGTGTGTTCGCATCCATTCTCCGGAATGTGCGCGGGCAAGCCACACCAGGGTGGTCTTATCCTGTCTCTGATTTGGCGCCACATTGGCGGGGAGAGAGGCTCGCCCCTTGCCCTGCCCCTTACTGTTGAATCTGTTTGTCCACTTTCTTTTTATCAGCCCAGCCAAGCTACACACACCAATCAACCAATTCAACCACTCAATCTAATTAGCCTATCCATCCAGCCACCAAGCGCTGAATGAATTTGAACTTGCAAACAAAAAAGGTGCAGGACGGAAGGCAAACATGTGAGTCAGAGTCATGCGATCACTATTTTCAATATACCATATCAAGTATACACATGATACAAATTTCAAAAAATCAAATACTTAAATATATATATATATATAATATATAAAATAGAAATATATAAAATATACATGGATAGATAGATAGAAAGATAGATAGATAGATAGATAGATATATTTTTTTACATAAAAATTGAAATCAATTAAAATATCCAAATCCCAATCCAAATCATCCAAATCTAGGTTCGGTTTCAACATAAAGACACATGATGCATGATGCATGATGCATGTTGCAAAAAATTGTCTATTAGGGAATTATGGAATATGTTTTCAAAAACAAAAATGTAAAGTATAGTATTGGCATTTAAAATCCAAATATGCCAGCCACTGGCCAATAATGAAATTTATTAAATTTCTACTATTACATTACATTTTAATATCTTAGTCAGATTCAAATTCAAATATTAAAGTATTCAAGTATTTATTGAAATTGTACAAGACAATTACAATGACAATGACAATGAAAAACTGTAACTGAGCAATATAAGGCCATAAGTGCAGCAGGCAGCAGTATACAGTATACAGTGTTACAGTACTCAGTACGCTTTATCAAAAAAACTCAAGACGTTCCGTTAAGAAATTTAAAACTGTCATGTATTACTGTATTACTACTCTAGAAACTGTGACATGCGAAATGTGAAACTGTTCATGTTTCCTTGCCAATGATTGTTGCGTTGCGACGCGATGGCATCAAATTGATACCAAACCAATTGCCAATTGTCCAGTTGTATTGTCCGCATTAAAAACCAAAAGCGTAACATGAAATAACATGTAACGCGGCGCTCGCGTGTCGCGTGCATTGTGCAGAACTAAGGGCCGCACCACCTGGAGGTTCTAAACCTCCGGCGGACGCAGCCAACAGTTTCACAATTCGGTGGCCGGTCCGGGTCCGGTGGTGGCTCCAGCCGCGCCGGCCCCCATCCGCGAGCACTGGCGGAAGGTCTTCGTAATCGGGCCTCGATTCACGGCCCAGACCTTCTCACCAGTATCTTTCCGCATGCCGGTCATCTCCAGATCCGTGCGCAATGCGCGCCGGAGGTCGGAGGCCTGACTGGCGGGGACCGTTGCCGTTCATCCATTATTCCCGATCTGCGGCGCCTGCGGGTTTTGGGTTTTGTGTTTTGTGCAACCTCAAGGGGCAATCATAGCGCAACATTAGCAGCTAGCTCAAGCTGCATCAACGCGAAGTAGCTCCGATACTTCCTGGGCCAGCGAAGAAGCTCATCAAGGAAGTTCATCCGGAGCGCCTTCGTCGGAAAAATCGGGAGATTCTTCCGTCAGCCCGGGGGCCGGCGGCCGGGGGCAGAGCGCGCCAGCAAAGCCAGGCAGGGCCCTTTGATTAGCCAAAGAAAAAACAAAAAACCGCAAGGATTGAATTCAAGCAGTACGGGCGGCCGCACTACGCCGAGGATGCAGTCCTCCGGCGGACACACCCATACGTTAGACACTTGGGCTCTCTGGTGCCCCAACCCGAGCGTCCCCCCCAAGGGCAAGGGCCCCGGCGCAGCAGCAAACCTTGCCTTTTTCTCAATTCAGAAGTCTCAAGCCTCGCAATGAACATATTATAACATAACAAACTTAACATGGCCTCGCCGGGCCTCGCTTTGCGTGTTGCAGTAATCGGCTCGGCTCATGCACACTAATGCGGGGGCCTTGAAAGGCGTACCTACGCTCAAGGCTTATGTTTGGAATAAAAATAAAATTGTAAATTGTATTGAATCAAAAAATGACAATGCAAAATTTTAAAATGTTCAAACCAAGCGCCAAATTACACTTGCAACTTGCAGCCTTCGCCCATGGGACCAACTTTGGAAAGCAGGTCAATCATGAACATAACCCTTTTGGTGGGTTGGGCAACCTTTTGCAAACATGAGCTAAATACCGCTGAATCTGGCAGCGCTTGTGGTGGGTTAGTCAACATTCAAAACGGCCTAGAACTAAAAACAAAAAATAATATGGGTAGCAAACGGTGGCTTGGGGGAGTCGGGGTGCTGGAAAAACAGGTAGGAAACAGAAGCAAATCAGGGGGAAAGGCCTGACAGGCAGGGACAAGGCGGACAAGGCAAAGAATGATGAATGAAGGTTTAAAGTTTAAATTTCGATTCAAAATCCAAAAGCCCTCACCTGCATCTTGGCGCTTGCCATGTCCATTGTTCACCATGGAAGGCCACCGCGGTCTGTTGACCATCTTTAGGAAAAAACAGCGCATGACAAAAACTCTCTGCGTCTGTGCGCTGCTCAACCATGACCCATCCATGTGGCGGCCAAGTTGCATGCATGAGGGTCTGCAATATTCGCATCCCTTCACTGAATTGTTTCACCTGCAACTGGTTCAGCTGAGCACTGTGCGTTCGTCATCAATAGGAATGGAAACCACTGGAACTGGGAATCGAAATCATAAGGCTTGCAGGCTTGCAGCACATCAACATCAATTTGTCATCAGTTCAACTAGCTACAGCGTCCACGGCACGCGACGGCGCGTCAAATCAAATCAGAATCCTAACTCCTAACTTGAACAAGATTTGAAATTTGAACTCCTCAATGATTTGAAATCCTGAATCCTGACCCAACCCCAAATCCAAACCCCAAACCTGGTCGAGGTCGCCAAAACGATGCACATTCGGAGCTGCGCTTTGGAGAAGCAGCTCAAAGGCAGTAGCAGCCAGAGCGGCCACATTGGCCAAAGCATCCCGCCCAGACATTGCTTTTTGGTTTTGCAGGCTACTCTCAATGGAAAACAAAATGTCAAAATATGAGAATTGTGAACTAACCGTTCCACGCCACACGATCAAAGGGTTCTGACTTCTGACTTCTGACTGTAGGTTCCAGGGATGCTAGGGATTGGGGATGTTTGTTGAAAAGAAAGGTAGGTGTTGCCCTGAGATGAGATTCAACTGCTTATGGAGCCCATGACCCATGCCATGACCCATGATCATGGAAGCGCACCTGAGTCGAGTCGAGTGATGAGAATGAAACTCGACTCCACCGACCGACCGCCATGGGCGGCCAATGATCTTGACCCATGTCTGGAGCAATTTGTGAGAATGGAAAATGGAAATAGCTCTGATAAGTTCCAAATCGAAGATTGCATAATGACAGCAAAACTTTAGCAAACAATAAAACAAACCGTCATGGTCTTTAAAAACACTGACACACGTTTGTCAAATGGCACTGGGCAAGCAGCAACAGCAAACGCAAAGAAAAACCCAAATGGTCAGAACTATCACATCACATTGAGACTCAAAGCGCAACATCCTTCAATTGGCTGCACTCTACATATACAGTTTTGAACTAAACCCAAGTCCTCAGCAGGCCAACGTGGAGTTGCATAAGGCCAAAAGCCAGAAAAGAAAAGGCCTGAAGGCAATCCAAAAGCCCCTAGGCAAATTAAAGTTTGCAAGAACACAAGCCAACAGGTCAAGGCCAGAAGCCAAATTTAAATTTGAATCACGGCCCAAGGCAAGCCAAAGGGCACATCAAAGCCGGTACCAACACTGCACTAGGCGATCAGCTTACCCGCTCGCCAATCATGCCGGTTTGGTTTTGGTTTGATTACAAGCGATTCTCAACGGGCTCTGATTAGATTTGATCAGCACGAAATTCACTGGTACTCCACGCCGTTTCAACTCAAGAGCGACTCTCAATCGAAGTCGTCGCTGCTGCAACAAGTTTGCCTTAGATGCGCTAAAGTGTGTGGAGGGACTTGGATCCAACTTGGAGGCTGGAGAGAGAGAGAAATGCGTAAAAGCAATATCGGCACCAAAAAATTGGACAAATCGGGGGTCTAAAAACTGGTAGGAAGTAGGAAGGCCGCAACGTTGTAAGCGAAATGTGTAATGCGTTTCATACAGAGGTATGAAGCGGTTGCATGATGCATCTTCACTCTTCACCCGCTCGTCACTGTGACCCAATCAGTCTCAGTAATGAATCGAAAAACATCAAGCACTGGCATCAGCATCAATTACTAACTCACCACCTACTACATCAGACAAAGCAAGCAATCCCCATGAAATTATAAATCCAACCCAATCCCATGGGCCATGGATGCCATAAATGCCATAAACCACAAAAACCCAATCAGCGGCCAATATTTCAAGCAGCTTTCGCTGGAACTGCCAAGTAGTCCAAGTGCGCCTGCAGCTTCTTGGTCGTCATCCGCAGAATCAAATCCCTCTGCCTGGCCATGGCCTCGTCCCTGGCATCCAAGGACGCTGCTGGCACCAGCGCCGCTGCCGCCCGCCGCTTCGGTATTGCAGGTGGCCCCATTGCCATGAGCCCCATATTCACCGTGAGTTTCTATTGATTGACAGTGTCAAATGTCAAAACGTCAAGATGATGGCATGGCTGTGGCCCATGGCAAGATTCACGGGTTGACGGTTGACGCACAACATAAAATCTCGTCTTAGGTCTTGGTCTTGGTAATTTGCTTTGTTCACTAACATCTAACGTCAATATTAATAGAATCAGGACTATCAAATCAACATCATCAAAGCATGATTTCTTTTTCTTTTTTAGCTGACTCTGTGACTCTGTGACTCTGTGTAAAAGCAACTGCGAATGCAGCCTTCCAAAACCCACGCCAACATTGCTGGGCAGACCGCAACTTGCAACTTGCGCAACACAATAATGCAAAAATTCCACCAAAACAGCTGCAATGGCCTGGACACTGTTTGTACACTAGATTTTTCATGTATCACTCGAGTTACTTAGTTTGTTTGTCTCATCCAAAATCCACCGCTATGCGAACTGATGAACGTCCCCACACTTTGGCTGGCCTTTCCAATGTTCTGCGCATCTCTGGGGAGAGTAGTACCGCCGTACCGCCTGGCCGGCCAGCCAGCCAGAGTCAACTGAGCAGGTAAACAAAGAACATGGTTTACTTGCATCCGTCAGGATTGACAAGTTGATCTATCTCCAAATCAAAGTCATCATATTACCCATTATAACCTTCAAGCTGAGATCCGGTACACATGTATTAAGCCAGGGCCTGCAAGTAAAGTGAGAGGCAAGTAAAGTGAGAGGTGAGGAGTGAGGACTCAGGACTCGAGGACACTGTGTTTTTTGCCCACTCCCGGCTCCAGTCAACACTGCATGTTTCAACAGCTGCTTCAAGATCTTCAGTCGGTTCGGTCCCGGTAGTGCTTGAAAATCTGGCCACAAATCTCACACTTTTGCACAATGACATATTGGTTTGAACCAGAGTATGTCCTGACTTCGTGTCCACAATAGTAGAGCTGCAGCTCCGGACTAAACTGCAACTGTTCTTTGCGAGTCTTCTTTGCAGCTTTCATCGCTTTCGTGGGTTTCATTGCCTTGTCCGAGTTCTTCTTGGCCTTCACGGCCTTCATGCTCTTCTTCAAGGTTTCCATGGCTTTCATTGCTTTCATCACTGCAATGACAAAAATCGATTCACTAAAGGAAACAGCTCAACTCGGTGACTCAGAGCCTCAAAATTTGACGGGTTTTGTGTTGTGCCAATGTCAATATCATGACACCATGTTCACTGCCATCAATGGCAAAAGATTACCCAATCATTCCAAGCAAGATCGAAAATCTCGTTGACACAAGCAAACGTTCTCTGCCTCAGCGGACTCCAGGGTGAGGTACGCCAAGCGAAAAGGAAGAAGGTTCCTGGCCACAGTCTGCCCCAGAAAAGCGAAACACAGTCCCTGTTGAACACAACAAACAATGGCTAGGCTAGGACTATAGCTGCCCAAATAAAAAGAACTCTTTGCAGTCACAGTCAAAGTCACTGTCACTGTTAGTGTCCACTGTCCAATATCATCCAATTTCTCTCACCTTCAAAAATCCTCCATATCAATTCTCATGACTCATGATTCTACTGCATATTATTCCTCATGCTGTTTAATATGAACCGCTCACAGTGGCTAGTCAAGTCAAGAGACAGGATTTCACAAGGTGATATGTTTGAGGTAGTGGCTGGGTAACCCGGGATTAGATTAGACTAGTAATTCATCTCTACTATCTAGAGTTGTTTTTTTTTGTTTCCGGGAAACATTCCTGAGCCCGGCCCCATTCCACTTTCCAGTTTTTCCCCCTGCGGCGGCGGTGGTATGTGATGCAAGCAAACTCCGCTTGACTTGACTCACTCAATGAGTCAACGAAGCCAATGAAGTCGATTTTTAGAACAACACCAACAACAACCATGACAATAGCAACACCAAAGATGCTATTAGTAATCATCATCATTATTCATCATCATGTTTAATACTGGGAGCCAAAGAGAGCATCGGGCAAAAATTGCACACCGCCCCAGTGATCCTAACAGTGAATTAAACATCCAAGCCTGAGGCCTGAAAGCTCCAAAAGTGATTGCAATTGACCTGGGACCTGGCGCATGGAAATGTCAAAAACAATTGATATTGATGCTCTTACAAGCACTTTGCAAAATGGATTGCCGTTCACTCTGCAAACTCCTCACTGGCGCGCTCAGCGTGCCCTTTTCTTGGGCCTGGACTCCTCGGACTGGGACTTCTGGGCAGCTTCAGCAACAGAAGCGGCAACGCAATCACCTTCATCCGATCTTGCCAAAAAAGAAGACGAAGAAGAAGAAACTGGTTGGATCTTCTCAACTGGTTGGATCTTCTCAACTGGTTGGATCTTCTTGCGAATGACGAGCCAATAATTCAATTTCTTGCAATGCAAATCAGCTTGCCTGGCATTGTCATACACATCCCTGATTTCCCACAACAAGCGGCGCCCTGGCCAGCAATTTGGCAAGGGAAACGGGCATTCCATGTAGAAACGGCAACGTGTCCCTGTTAATGCAAATGCCACCTTCTCAGACAAAAGTTTCTGCGTCGACTCATCAGCCAGTTCTGTCCAAGCAATGAAATACGGCAGAGAAGCTGCTGCCTCCCATTTCACAGGCACAACCATCGGGCGGGAACAGGCCATGATTGACACTACACCAGGTCACGAGTCACCAGTTGACCAATGTACCAAATCACAATTATCTTCTGAGCACTGTAGCTTAGGGGGATTGCCTAAATCCATCTGAATCAGTCCATGATGCACACTCAAATGCTTCGATCCAAAAAACAACAGAAAGCGACTGCCATCAGCCAAGCCATGAACTAAAGATGTCCTGAACCACATCAACTGACATCACTGATCATCACTGATCATCCATCCTCAATCATCAATCATCATCTGGAACTTGACCTTGCCTTCCAAATTCAAAAGCCCTGCCAATTAGATCAGATCAGATCTACGATCTTTATTCATGGCGATGACTCGATTAAATAGCGATGACCGAAGTCACGAAGTCACGACAATCCAGGAGGTACCCAAAGCACCTGGTCAACACGAATCACCATCATGTCAAAGGGCACCGCGAACTAAGCACCTGGTCAACCACAATGCAGGCCCAACCCCAACATGAAAATGGATTTGATCAATGTGATCAGCAATGATCATGCGCCGTGCGCCGGGCGATTGCCTAAATCCATCTGAATCAGTCCATGATGCACACTCAAGATTACATTACAATGCTTCGATCCAAAAAACAACAGAAAGCGACTGCCATCAGCCAAGCCATGAACTAAAGATGTCCTGAGCCACATCAACTGACATCACTGATCATCACTGATCATCCATCCTCAATCATCAATCATCATCTGGAACTTGACCTTGCCTTCCAAATTCAAAAGCCCTGCCAATTAGATCAGATCAGATCTACGATCTTTATTCATGGCGATGACTCGATTAAATAGCGATGACCGAAGAAGTCACGACGTCACGACAATCCAGGAGGTACCCAAAGCACCTGGTCAACATGAAGCACCATCACCATCATGTCAAAGGGCACCGTGAACTAAGCACCTGGTCAACAACAATGCAGGCCCAACCCCAACATGAAAATGGATTTGATCAATGTGATCAGCAATGATTATGCGCCGTGCGCCGGGCGATTGCCTAAATCCATCTGAATCAGTCCATGATGCACACTCAAGATTACATTACAATGCTTCGATCCAAAAAACAACAGAAAGCGACTGCCATCAGCCAAGCCATGAACTAAAGATGTCCTGAACCACATCAACTGACATCACTGATCATCACTGATCATCCATCCTCAATCATCAATCATCATCTGGAACTTGACCTTGCCTTCCAAATTCAAAAGCCCTGCCAATTAGATCAGATCAGATCTACGATCTTTATTCATGGCGATGACTCGATTAAATAGCGATGACCGAAGTCACGAAGTCACGACAATCCAGGAGGTACCCAAAGCACCTGGTCAACATGAAGCACCATCACCATCATGTCAAAGGGCACCGTGAACTAAGCACCTGGTCAACAACAATGCAGGCCCAACCCCAACATGAAAATGGATTTGATCAATGTGATCAGCAATGATTATGCGCCGTGCGCCGGGCGATTGCCTAAATCCATCTGAATCAGTCCATGATGCACACTCAAGATTACATTACAATGCTTCGATCCAAAAAACAACAGAAAGCGACTGCCATCAGCCAAGCCATGAACTAAAGATGTCCTGAACCACATCAACTGACATCACTGATCATCACTGATCATCCATCCTCAATCATCAATCATCATCTGGAACTTGACCTTGCCTTCCAAATTCAAAAGCCCTGCCAATTAGATCAGATCAGATCTACGATCTTTATTCATGGCGATGACTCGATTAAATAGCGATGACCGAAGTCACGAAGTCACGACGTCACGACAATCCAGGAGGTACCCAAAGCACCTGGTCAACACGAAGCACCATCACCATCATGTCAAAGGGCACCGTGAACTAAGCACCTGGTCAACAACAATGCAGGCCCAACCCCAACATGAAAATGGATTTGATCAATGTGATCAGCAATGATTATGCGCCGTGCGCCGGGCGATTGCCTAAATCCATCTGAATCAGTCCATGATGCACACTCAAGATTACATTACAATGCTTCGATCCAAAAAACAACAGAAAGCGACTGCCATCAGCCAAGCCATGAACTAAGGATGTCCTGAGCCACATCAACTGACATCACTGATCATCACTGATCATCCATCCTCAATCATCAATCATCATCTGGAACTTGACCTTGCCTTCCAAATTCAAAAGCCCTGCCAATTAGATCAGATCAGATCAGATCTACGATCTTTATTCATGGCGATGACTCGATTAAATAGCGATGACCGACGAAGTCACGACGTCACGACAATCCAGGAGGTACCCAAAGCACCTGGTCAACGCGAAGCACCATCACCATCATGTCAAAGGGCACCGCGAACTAAGCACCTGGTCAACAACAATGCTGCAGGCCCAACCCCAACATGAAAATGGATTTGATCAATGTGATCAGCAATGATCATGCGCCGTGCGCCGCAACATGTCAACATGCTGGGCGATGCAATGATGATCCATTGGATGATGACCTGACCCTGGGGTGAAGGTGCAAAATGAATCATACCACGTGTTCATGTACCACGGTCAGACTCTGAAGATGTGTGGCATGTGTGGTGAAGGTGCGAAATGAATCATACCATGTGCATGAAGTTCAGTTCCGCCCGCCGCATGGCCGAATGGCACCTGAAGGTAGGCAAACATTTCAGGCGCCATGCTTCCCAAGTTGTTCTTGACTGAAACTGAATTTGAAAACATCAAGGGTGTGGTAGGGTGGGTAGTGAAGTTTCATCATGAGCTGAGCCGCAGCCATATTGCAAATGTGGCCGTACTCCAGTGTTCCCTGGTGACTTCGAATCAGAATCCTTCAAGTCGCGATTACCGTGGTGAATTCATGAAGCTCCGTGTTTATGGTTGAGACTAGGATGGTATCCATGTTCCAAACTCAAGCTGACATCATTGACATGCTTCCTCACTGAAACACTTTGAAACAACTGAAGCTGATTCAGTTGAAACAACTCATGATTCCTCCCAACCAAAGTGAAGCTAAAGCAGAAACCCGGAAGGCCTCCTTTCCATTGCTGTATGAAAAAATTGTTCCCAAAAGCATTTCACACAACAAGTTCGGAACACAACAACAGCCAAAGAGAAGGACCCCACAAAACAGGAAATCCCGGAGGACAAGACAGCGAGCGGCTGCCAACTTTTCCCCACCGAATATAATAATCCCAAAACTAAAGTAAAAAGAAAAACATATTCATACTTTGTTTTCGACAAGACAGTGAACGTCAGTGCACGGCTTCTTAGCGGTCAAGCTGGGGCAACATACACGATTCAATGAGAGACGGAAATGGACAATTGAGATCAGTGAGAAAATTCAAAGTTCAAAGTGTACATCACTGAATCCAAATTGAAAGTTCAAGTGTACACCACTGACTACAAATTCAAAATTAACTGACATCACCGTACTCTCAAGTCAAGTCTGCAAGTGGAAACGTGAAAGCATCCAAAGAGACACAAGCCCCAAAGCAAAACCACATACAAACAGAACCCTCAACGGGTGGCCTGAGAGTTGTGAGACAAGAAGAGCAAGGGTGAGGACGAAAGCCAAGAAATTGTTCATTGACGCATACTTTCGTCTATATAAAATGATGGATATATTATATACTATACACTCTGACCAGCTGACCAGGTGCCCAGTGAAGCGAAGGAACCCTCCCAAATGTTAGTTGGGAAACGAAGTGGACCAACTGGTTTGTTTCACTTAGCATTTCCTGGTGGGGGTGGAACGGTTGACCATGATGTGCATCTCCTAAAAACTGAAAATACTAATACACCTTAGCTGCCTTAGCTGCTGATTCACAAAACTATCCATCAATGATAAATCTGCAAGCAGTTGTCCCCATCAATCTAAAAGAACAAACGCCAAAAAACTCATCAATTTTGCATCAAACTGCACATTTTCTAGTGTTTTTTTTGTATTTTTTTGCGCATACTGGATGCATGTCTATCCAAAATATGTGATTGCTGCCTTGCTTGAAAGCATACTGCGAACAAATTTGTGCCATAAACACAAAAAAATGTTATCCACACATGGAAAATCACCATTTTTCCATGGTTTTCACAACTTCCTCGTTGGAAAAATGGCAAATTTGATGCCTACATAAGTAATTTTTTTTGGATTGAACTGATGAACAACCATGTTTGAATTAAAAACATAAGAAAATGTCAAAAAAACATGGAAAAACACCATTTTTCCACGTTTTTCACAATTTCCTCGTTAAAAAACCTAGACAATTGAAGCCAACATACATAAATTTTCCTGGCCTGAACTTGATGTTTGTTTGTGTATTTGAAACATCCTTATTTCCCTAAACTTTTCTTATGTTCCTAAATTATTTCTTCGAACCAATTCCACGAAATTTGACAGTGCTTGGATCTTCCCCCATCCTGACCCTAGTCATTTAGACATCGTAGAAAGGCAGTTGCGGATTTCCTTCCCTGCCCTTGCCCCGCCTGAGGTCCAGGATTATCCCCTGTTCCCATGTGATCCGCTGAAGCCCAAGTTTGATGCGCTAAAGCTAGCATTTCAGCATGTTGCCCCGGTAGCTCTTAAGATCTCGCAGCCTAACCTCGCAGATTTTTTTACTTTCAAAGCTAGTAAGAAAAGAGTCCTCCCCCGAACATCGGAGAAGGACCTTTTGAAACAGCAGGAACGGCTGTCTAAACGAGCTAAGGTCCAGGTTACGAACACGCTCAAACGAACATGGGGAATGATGAACGGATAAATTTAGAGTGGTAACCTTTTGACACAGGTCTGAATAGAGAGGGATTTGGTGGGTTGATAGGCGCCTTGATAGGTAGCTATTTGGAGCACCCGTTTCCCTCGTTTGCTCCGTGTCAGGGAGGTTCCAGTATATGGAATGTGGCATGGTTGAGTTTCATTTCTATTGGATCATGAATGCTAGTTTTGGCTCCAGCATCCGCTCGGGGACAGCCCTGACTGGACGTAGACCTTGCCACCAGTGTGATCTTCCCCTGCCATGAAGTGCAAGCCCTGGGCTCAGCATGAAGCAGGCACTAAGAATGAGTGGTGGCAGTGGACGAAATATAATGACTCTTTCAACGTGGCTTGGTTCATTGAACAATATCAACAAGAAGAACAGGAAGAACCAGTCGTGCTCACCTGGTCACATTTTTTGTTGTGGTGCAATCTGACCAGGCAAGCGTTGCTGACAGGTGACACTTTGCCGGCTGTCCCCAATGTCCCTCTTCTATTGGATGCTATGCTGAGGAAGCGCAGACGTGCGGTTCAGAGGAAATTTTTGCGGCACAAACTTAGGCAGTGTCGGCGGCAAAGGCGTGCTCGACGCAAGCTGTTTGGCAAATGAGACTCTTTGTACCGTATCTCGGGTCAGTGGGAATGTTTGACACACAGAGAGCCCAGCGATGCAAAAGGTTGAAGGAAGACATCACCTGCTCAGTGTTTGCTAATTGAAGTATAGGACCCATACCAACCGCACCTAGTAGGCATAGGGTGAGATTGTGAAACACGAATGATCCTTGAGGTGGGTT
>VSDK01013245.1:3539-15348 GCA_009767595.1 Symbiodinium kawagutii
TGCTCCATGAATTGAAGACGTGCCTCATTATGTTGGACCACTTGATTCATGATATGTTGTTCCTGGGTGACGTGCTGACGTGCTTCATTCAGAGCATTACTGATGACAGCTTCTGACTCTTTGAAGGCTTCTTGTTCCCTGTTCCTCATGACAACGATACCCTCTGTCAGTTCGTTCTGCATTTGTTGTCCTCTTTGAAAGATGTGAGTAGCAACACGTTGAGATAGATCTCTCTGCCCTTCAAGCATCTCAATGCGTTGGATGTTACCAACATCTTCCATCTGGACGTCACCCATGATCGCATTGTGGTGATCCACCACGCGCATTGCCTCAGCATATGTCTGTTCTTGGTACTCTTGGAGCTGTCGTACACATGCGCTCTCGATGTACTCGGCATTTTTCTCTGCCAACGCAAGACGTGATTCCACTCGCAAGAACTCTTCCTGTGCTACATTGACTTCATCACGGAGGGCCATTGCATCCCTCTCCGTAGCGCGAAGCGCATCGGTGAGTTCTTGCACTTGTGATCTCGGACTACGGTCCTGCACGTAGCGAGCAATCTGCGTCGGAGGGGAATCTCTGATCGCCTTATGAATGTTCCTTCTTACTCTTGGAGTGTTCACTCTATTCTCCCCAATCCCTCTTCGCATAGGTGCAAGAGTCACCATTGGCACCGGTCTCGTCGACGACGAACTGGGCGCTTGAGCCACTCGAGGGGTGACCTGTACGAATGAACCGAGACTGGGGCCACTCCCGTCGTCAGGACTGGAGTTCTCCATGGTAATGCCGGATCCAGCGCTTGCTGGAGCTGCGAAAGTATAATCGGTCTCGCCTTCCTCTGGGGATCCGGACATGCAAGAGCCTTTACGGCTGATAACCTGCGAGTGGATATTTCCCTGAGGATGTCCACTGTAGTTCTCAATGTCCAAGTCTATAAGTCCAGTTCTACCCAATGATCAGAAACCTCAACCCTCAAGCAGCAGCGCAAGCGGCATCAGTCTTTTACGCTCACAACTGTTTGGATCCTTGAGCCAAACAGCAGGTATGTATATGATCTTTGCAGTGATATGACACACTGTGCTGTGACTGCATGCTTACTCGCAATAAGAATTACCAACCACCATCGACCATCATTGTCACCCATTGATTCACAACTACGAACCATGCTCTGACTAATTATATATCAGCGTGCAATGTCACTGCTTGTCAAGCATGCCAATTATATAATCATTATTGACGATTCCGGTTGACCACTAGTA
This sequence comes from Symbiodinium kawagutii, assembly GCA_009767595.1. NCBI lineage: Eukaryota > Dinophyceae > Suessiales > Symbiodiniaceae > Symbiodinium > Symbiodinium kawagutii. The sequence continues at coordinate 4,799 of VSDK01013245.1, forward strand.
ACCATGCTACCCATAATTGACCATAGTAGTTAGCCATGCAATTTTTTCCATTAGTGACCCTTCTTTACTGTTCTATTTAATCATATGGCAGTGGGTCAAAACTCTGTAGCCCTGGTTCCCCTATCATTAACCATTGTTTTCCCTATTATTGTTGGTTAGTAACCCCCATTATTGGTTGGTTAGCATTGACCCATTGCGATATTGACCCCTATCAACCATTGCCCACTGGGTGCCACGGGGGTCGACAAGGTGCCATGTTCCAGGGCTCCGTATCACCACGCGAGCGCGACAAGGAGGTCACTCCCTGCAATGAGTTCGAATCCCCAACTCGCCGAGGTGATCTTTTAACTAAGCGAACGACCTGTCATGGCTTGTTTTTCCCCACCTGCCAGGTGAGGGTTGTTAGATTTTTATGTCAGTTCCCTCTCCTTCCTTTCCTTCTTCTCCTCCTCGCCGGACCTCAACCACGACCATCCACGCCCAGTGTTCCCTGCCGGACCTCAACTCCCCTGCCAAAAGCTATGCCAGATAGAATGTCAGAAGCTATGCAGATAGAATGCCAAAAGCTATGCCAGATAGAATGCCAAAAGCTATGCCAGATAGAATGCCAAAAGCTATGCCAGAAAGAATGCCAAAAGCTATCCCAGAAACAATGTCAAAAGCTATGCCAAATAGAATGTCAGAAGCTATGCCAGGTAGAATGCCAAAAGCTATGCCAGAAAGAATGCCAAAAGCTATGCCAGATACAATGTCAAAAGCTATGCCAAATAGAATGTCAGAAGCTATGCCAGATAGAATGCCAAAAGCTACGCCAGAAAGAATGCCAAAAGCTATGCCAGATACAATGTCAAAAGCTATGCCAGATAGAATGCCAAAAGCTATGCCAGATAGAATGCCAAAAGCTATGCCAAATACAATGCCAAAAGCTATGCCAGATATCATGCCAAAGACTCTGCCAGATAGAATGTCAGAAGCTATGCCAAATAGAATGGCAAAAGCTATGCCAGATATAATGCCAAAAGAAATGCCAGATAGAATGTCAGAAGCTATGCCAGATAGAATGTCAGAAGCTATGCCAGATAGAATGCCAAAAGCTATGCCAGATAGAATGTCAGAAGCTATGCCAGATAGAATGCCAAAAGCTATGCCAGATAGAATGCCAAAAGCTATGCCAGATAGAATGCCAAGAGCTATGCCAGGTAGAATGCCAGAAGCTATGCCAGAAAGAACGTCAAAAGCTATGCCAGATAGACCTGTGTCAGATTTGCATGTAATGGTGGGGATCACACGAAGTAAAGTAGTTTTTTAATACTCAATTGGCTACGGGTCAATATTATCCAACCAATAATAGGGCCATTGTTGGCGATGTCTTGTCAGCGCAATTGGCACTGCAAAGCTATACAACTACAGTGGATTGGGGTTCTGCCGCAAAGGCAAAGTGAATGACCTCTTGCAGACAACTCTTCTACTCAGCTTTTGACTAAGCAATCCCTATGAAGCCATGCCCACGAAACCAATATTGTTGTGACTCACAATACAAGAGTGTCAGAGTACTACTGCCTGAAGATAAATTTCGATCAATCCATCTTCATAGAAAATCATGGTGGTCAAATGTGGTCAGTGGTGAATGATGTTCATGATAATAATGATGGAAATTACACGGTAATTACATGGGAATCATGATGACACTGATGACCACGGTGATAATGACGCTGAGATGATGGTGATGATTGTTGGATGATGCTAGCCCAATGGTTCCGATTGTGGAATCATCCTCCAACTCTAGGAACACAAACACCCGTGGAGATACATGTACGCAAAAACCTAAAGTTACATTACATTATGCCAAATTTTAACATATCATGTGTACATATCTTCTGTCAACATCCGCAGTGACATGGCCTTTACCCGCTGGTGAACATCTCATCAATCACCAAACTTAGTCTTTGTTGGGATGTTCACCTCCCCTTTGCGGGGGCTAGACCCGTGGCCAGATTCCCGTTATTATGCAGCGAAAAGAATGGAAAGTCAGAGCAGGAACGAGCACATGAGCGAAGAAAAAGAAAAACCTCTTCCCCTCATGAGCTATGGTCCTAGTCAATATCCCACGATCCTATGGGAAGTCTTTACTATGGGGAATCCTGTGGGAAATCCATAATCATGGCTACTCATGTCCAGCCCTGTTGACGGTAGCAAGCGCAAATGGTGGTAGCCCACATGATCCGCACAGCCGGGGATCATCTCATGGCACATCCATAACTGCTGATATCCCCGACATAGGCTACACCGTGGCCAACCGCACTGGACCCTCAGCGCCTGGCGAGACAGATCTTGTGCTTCATAGACGTCCGGGCTGTCCAAGGGCTGTTCGTGATCTACGTAGGTCTGACCACCGACCGTTGGCTGCTGAACCCTTGGTTGATCATGGGTTCTAGTCTAATTGACGGTTGTACCATTCTAAATTCTAATGGCTATAAATACCATTTATGGCAAAGGATCATTGGCTCATCGAGAACCATCATTCGAGGACCAGTTCTTTATCACCCGGTAACCCTTACATTGGCCGTGAACCATTATTATTATTCATTCATTAACCATAGGCCTTCACCAGAGACATCTGGAACAAAGGATGCACGCACAGGTGTTCAAGCTGAAATTTTGTCCTTGTAAAACCTAGAGCCAGTGGTTGGCAGCCATGAACACAGGGACTCCCGGGGATGGTTTCCAAAAGGGTCTAGCGTAGGCCACACTACCCACGTCCGAATAGTAAGCGCAGTCTGAAGATGTCATCTACAATATTGGCAGCAACAACTCCCTTTTTGACCATGTAAATGTTGGCAAACGAAGATCTCTCATTTTGACAACATCTGCATTACACCAGCGTGGGCAAAAGCACTCCAGTAGCATCTGGCAGAGGGAAGAACCAAAAACAACAAAATGCCTGCAAGAACAACAAGTACATTAGTAGAAACTGGAAATAGCAAATTAAAAACAGAAAACGACATGAAAGACAAGTAAGAAAGAAATGGAAAAGCAAAAAGGCAGAGCGATGTTATCAGCTATTAATAATCAGTAATGGTTATTTTAGCATACAACCATTATTATCCATGAATATCAATGGAAAGAAGCAGCAGGAAAGGTATGATCACTGCAAGCATCGAAATCGAAGAGATGGTTCAAAACTCAGCAAATCAGTGTAAATCATGTGAGCAGTTTGACAAAGCCTATTATATTGATTGATCACTTGGTTGGTTCATGGCCTTTCCCATGGGCTATGCTCAATCATACAACTGGTAGACCCCCAATCAGCCGAGCGGCTCTGGCTGAGCGGTGTCAACCCAGAGTCTTCGAACCACTCACTGTGAATTGCATGTTCTGTATGATGACAATGCTACTTTCATTACGTGCTCTGTCTTAAACTATCAGTGGTATACTGGTTAACTTACCGTACCATTAGTTATCTTCAATAAATAGTGATTCATTTACGACTGGAAACTGAGGGCCATCAGTAAGCTTTGATGATTTGAATTCACTGGTTGGTGGCTTCAACCCCTATGAAAAAAAATTGACCAATTATTTGCTAGTAATTGCTAGGGGATATACAACAATATACAACAAGATACAAAATGTTTAAAACCACCAACCAGTTCATCTACGTTTCACATAATGGATATTCATTGAGTGATTATCCCCAATGGCTATCCTATGCCCATATCTCGCAGCGACCAACAGTCAAGGAGCATCCATCAGAATAAGTTCTTGAAGTGCTCCACCTTGCGCGTGGCGGGCCACAACTGGATCCTAGGTAGGGGTCATGGCAAAGCTCCATGACCCGGGTCGATGGAAGATCCTTAAGCAGCAAATGCCAGCACCAGCAGCGTTGGACTCCAGATTCCAGAGAGTTTGCTGGTAAACCAGCGACCTATCCATTATTAACCATTTACTAACCATGGTTATAACCAGCAGTTATAACCTTTTACTAACCATGGTTATAACCAGCAATGGGTGAAGGTACCAGCGAGCTACCTGGTTCACTTCAGCGCGGGGAAATCAATTCATTCACTGCTCTCCTCGGCTCCCAGACACGTCAAAATGTATCGAGCATGTCAATGGCTACGAGGTCCCGAAAAGCCACACCCAGTCGTAGCCATCAGTGGTCTGTTTGTATGGGGGTTTCTCAAAATGGGCCCAAAAATGGATGGTCTAGTACTACGAATGCTTGATAAAGTTTGGTTTATTAGTATAAATAGGGAACCCAAAAAATGGTTGGTTTATTACTATAAATGATTGACATTGGATGATTTGGGGGTACCCCTATTTTGAGAAACGACCATATCCACTTGCGCCACTTGACTCCGGCGCCCGATGCTGAGAGCCCCGACACTTGGGAAGAGGGCTCGGGGAGGGATCAGGCGTGCGGTACCCTCGATTCAGCGTTGGGAGTCCGCGATGTGCCTGTGTGAAGACCAGTTTGGCCTCGGCGTGTCCAGGATTGTCCAGGCACATGTCTAGCCCACGTGGTACCACATAAAACGCTTGGTTTATCAATATCAATGGTCAATGAGCTGGATGATAACTGGGGGTAGCCTATGAATCGAGAAACCACCATGTGAGCACATGCCTCTTGTTGCCTCTTGCCTTCAGCCAACTAGGGAAAACAAAAAAATCTTTCAAAAACCACCAGCCAGTCATTGTTTGTTGATCGATTCAAGGCTTTCTGTGATCTTGAAAAAGGCGTCAAGCTTCTGGCAGCCATCAGTCATCCGTTGTCCAACATCATTGAACACAATCAACCATTCAAAATCAACCAGAGGGTAAACAACTACCACTCTCAGCCACTGTCAGCCAATTAGCTATTAGCTATAAAAGACAGTAAGCATAGAGGAGTCACATGGAGCCATCACATTCTGTATATTGGACCCTTGCAATTTATTTTCAGTGCCATTTCAAGGTAGTAGTCTCCAGTGCCCACGCTGGCCTGCCATCGGCTTGGCTCCTCCCGAGCACCTAAAAATCAAAGAGATGAAGGACGAGCTGCTCTGCACAAGGGTCACTAGAATATTGTCTGGTTGGTTATAACATATAAGTCATCCGAACCAAAAGAAATAGCCAATCAACCAACCATCACAATAAAAATGCTTAAAAACATCAAAAAGTGGTATGATCATGATGGTAGAAGGTAGATAGTTATAATGAGGGTACAACTATCACAATGGTACAGTGCAGTAATGATGATAGCTGGCAAATACTTATGATCTGTTATGATTATAAGGAAATAAAATTTTATGTAAAACAATGATATAATGATGACGATGATCATGATGGTATACAATGCCAACCATATACACACGATGGTAAATCATGGCAAATCACTGTGGGAAAAACATTTATGGTGCTGGTCACTGATCAGGCAATGTTGGCTTACCAGGCAATAGTTGTTATCTAATTGCGCATATTGTTTTATTGCCTGGTAAGAATCATTGCCTGGTAAGAATCATTGATACGACCAGGCAATACTCTTACCCATTGATGCGACCATTGTTTTACTGAAGGTGACTAATGGTCGTATCAATGGGTAAGAATGGAGGGCCCTACCCCTGCTCCACAGCTGACTGCACAAGTCCCGGCCCCCATCTTTGAGGTCCGCACTTCGTCGGGACACCAACGTAAGAGTAGGTATAAATGATGAATCGTACATGCACATGTGGGTGTTTCTGAAGTCATAGGGGTACCCCCAAATCATCCAATATTGATCATTTATAGCAACAAACCAACCATTCTAGTTGGTATACTCTATATTATGGCTTATGATCCCCCTATAGTAACAAACCAACCATGTGGTTTTCGCCGCCATTGCCATTTCTTCGGCACCCCCAAGAGCTTCCCATGTCGAGTTCACCATCTCTGGGATCCAGGGCTTGAAGCTGAAGTTGAATCACGGGTGTATGCGCTTTCCTGGTCCATGGCTGTGCTGGTTCGAAGGCGACCAGTGGCACAGGTGAAAGAGCTGGTTGATGTCCCGGTTGAGTCATGACCAAATGACGGCCGAACGATCCAGCCATGGATGGATTGTGTGAACATTCGGAATTGGAACACTCACCAAGCGTCACCAAGCTGGGTGTTCATGATGTTCATGGCAAGCTCTTATTCACAATTTTCACGACCACCATGACTCGCTATAGCGAGCATCAGGAGCCAATCATTCGCACAGTGAAAATGGTCCACCACTTTGGAGAGGGGTCCCGGAGATGGGTCCCATAGCAGCGGCAGCGCCTCGTCATCATCGAACATCGGCGATGTGGGTCCATCACCGATATCCGCGACCTGGAGAGGCGATGGTTGCAGCTGGTGGTAGCGCCGTAACTGGCAACATCATCTGCCTGGGAAGCACCAGCTAGGTGGCTAGATGTGGCGGTGTGGCGGCTGGTAATGCTAGGTACAACTCCAACATGCTGACATGATATGCACCGCAAATTTGCTCAGCATCTGGGATTGCCCTGATACTTCTGAACATTGCAACTCACACAACACCGCCCGGGATTTTAAAGGTCCAAACATGGACAGAGTAGCTTTGATTTTCGGAGTTGTACATATTCTGGGGACGAAAAAGAAGGATCCATAGAATGGGTACACAATTAGTTCATCCTGACCATCCAAACAAAATCGCAAAGCCAGTGACTTTATATGGTGTATCCTGCAAGCTTCAACGATTAGTGGTTGAAATGTATCTAAACACTTTAGAAATACCACCAGCACCCACATCAACAGTAACAACAGCAGCAGCAGCAACAACAACAACCACAATAACCACAACAACAGCAACAACAACAACAACAACCACAACAACAGCAACTATTACTACTACTACTACTACTACTACGACGACGACGACGACGACTACTACTCCTACTCCTACTCCTACTCCTACTCCTACTCCTACTCCTACTCCTACTCCTACTCCTACTCCTACTCCTACTCCTACTCCTACTCCTACTCCTACTCCTACTCCTACTCCTACTCCTACTCCTACTCCTACTCCTACTCCTACTCCTACTCCTACTCCTACTCCTACTCCTACTCCTACTCCTACTCCTACTCCTACTCCTACTCCTACTCCTACTCCTACTCCTACTCCTACTGCTACTGCTACTGCTACTGCTACTGCTACTGCTACTGCTACTGCTACTGCTACTGCTACTGCTACTGCTACTGCTACTGCTACTGCTACTGCTACTGCTACTGCTACTGCTACTGCTACTACTACCACCACTAACACTACCATTAACACTGACACTGACACTAACGCCAACACTAACTCACTAAAGTACCAACTAACGAACGAAGTAACTAAAAAACTAGCTTGCTTACTTACCTACTTACTTTCCTTTATTACTTACTTTTCTTCCTTACCTACTTGCTTTCCTTTCTTTCTTTCTTTCTTACTTACTTACTTTCCTTACTTTCCCTTTTTCTTTCTTACTTTTCTTTCTTACTTACTACTCAATTACCTACCTGCCGACCTACTACATGAACCACAATGACGGCATGCCAGCGAGCCGCCTGACGCCATGGCGACGTTTCACGGTGATTCATGCTGGTCCCAACCGCTTACGTCTTTGACGTAGGCCGAAGCGCTGTAAAACTTGAGCCAAGGTTTGGAGAGGCGAACCAAGAACTCGTCACCATGGGCAAACTCGGAACACTCACGTGCAACCAACAATCATTTAATGGTTAACCACTAATAATTGATACTGGTTAATGGCTAATGATTAATAATTGTTTCTGTGTTGTGTTGTTTTGTAGTTTTTTGCCGTTGAAGCAAACTCATCCTGGAAGAGGTTTGCCCAATCATGTTTCATAAAACATCCGACCGCTGTGGCCTTCATTGTGATTCTTGAAGATCCAGCCCCAGCACCAGCATCTTGAGTATGGATCAAAAAGAGGCCAAGCACTCTCCAATCTGAAACCTATCCACAGCTGACTCTACTGGCCGCTTGATAGGCTTTCCGATGCTGTAATTCCCAACAAACCAGTAGTAATATTCATATCAGCTACAGCTACACAATAATCAGTTTTCTGCTTCTTGTTTCTTGTAATCACCATTCTGAAGGCACGCAACAACTATCAACAACCCGTATCCAGCATTGCACCAATGATCAATTGCGGACTGCTCAATTTCAAGGCGACTGCTCAATGGGCCAGCGCTCAGGTGCTAGACTTGATATTACCACAACCATAAACCTGCTAGGAGCAAAGGATATCAACCAACAAATCATGGCATGTCAATAATCATCCACTTAACCAATTATATGGCAATAAACCATCCAAAACTTTACTGAAACGTACGAAACCACGTTGAATCTCAAGGAAACTTCACAGCAGCGTCGGCACCATTGCTCAAACGACCCACCCTCCTGTAAGTCTGTGTGGATCTTTGACTGGGAGATTGCCACATCCTGCGCTGCGAAACACAGCCTGGGTATGGGCTGAAAATGTGAGATCCGGGCACAACAAAAAAAACATATATATATATATATATATTATTACATTTGTACATATTTACATACATCATACATCATACATACATACCATACCATACCATACAATACAACACAATACAATACAATACAACACAATATTATATCATACCATACCAAACCATACCATACCATACCATCCATTTTATTAGATTTCACTTCATTACATTTCAATGATTATTTTCACTTCATTACATTTCATACCATTTTATTAGATTTCACTTCATTTTATTTTGAAGCCCTTTTCTTTTTACGTTCGCAATGAGCCACTTTTGGCACTGATGGGTTGGTCCCCGGTACCCTGGTGCCTCGATCTTGGCTCCCAGCTCACCAATATTGGCTTGGAAGTTGCCTGGAGCCATGGGAGATATCAGCTTTGATCAATTTTTGAGATCAATGTTTCGAAAAAATCGTTTGGGGCTAGGAATATGATTTGGAAAATTATTGATGATCTTCTTTGGGGTTTAGGTACACCACTGGGATGATTTGGAATCATAATCTTATATGGTGGTTTCTCAAAATAGGGGTACCCTAAATCATCTTACATTAACCATATACAATAGCAAACCAACCATTTTGGGGCACCCCTATTTTGAGAAACCACCATGTGGATCAAATAGGTTTCGTGGTGCCGTTTGGGGCTAACCTCAAACCGAGACAGGATGCCCTTTCAGAGCAGCAAGGAGGTGCACCCTCCATGCCAGCGGCAGCCAAGGGTACAAGATAGCCATGGTGCTTTCCCAGAATAGGGGACCTCCAAATCATCTGATTATTATAGCAATGAATTTATTGCTATAGACCAATAAAAAATTTAATAAAACCTCCAATAAATTTCCATATTAACCATTTATAGCAATAAACCACACATTTTTGGGGTCCTCTATTTTGAGAAACCCCCAAATGTCTTTCAGCCTTGCCCTATTGCCATGACTTGTCACTGCCCTTTGCAAAATCACGAGATCTACTTCGTACCCCAATTTCTGGCTTTAAACACTGCTATATTATGTTGTTTCTCTTTCTTGGAGATGATAGCAGCTGGAGGTTGGGAGGCAAGTTGTGTCAATCACTGGTGTTCCGTAAAGCTTTGGGCAGCAATGTGTTGATATAGTATGGGGCCCCCAAATTGCTTGGCTGGTAATTCCCCCCTCATAGCAACAGTTAATGACCAGTCTGTATCAATATCTGTCTCACCACCATTACTGTTTAGCCACTTGTCTGCAGAAGCAAAATGATGCAAAATGGATCATGGATCATCAGGATTGGTCTGGCATTTGATCCGATGTCTGTTGATTTCTTATCAGTCATCATATGCAACAATTGATGTCCTCACAAATCTCACCAATCGCCAGAGTATGCACCGCGGGATTTTCACGTGAAAAGAGCAATTCCCAGCAATTATGTCATAAGAATTCGCATCGCCTGCTATATCTGACAAACCGACCATGGGTATATATGGCATTAGAATCCGCCTCATGGAGAACCGAGTCAAATGAATTTATTGAATTTTCATGAATGTTCAGAGGCAGGTAGTGTCCAGGTCTCCCAAAGCACCCGAATGTCAAAGGCTGGCCCCACCACTCGTGATCACGGGGAGTTCCCGAGGCCAATCATCAGCAACTGAAGCAACAGCTGCCGTATAACCTATTTGTGACCAGCAAACAATATTCACAGTTCACCTATTTGTGTCATAGGTTGTTGCAATCCCTAAGTTTTGACAGATGTCAAGACCTTGGAAAAGAAGCGGGACTAAACATCCTCTAGCTCTGTCCACAATTGAAAGACCATCAGCTGATTAAAACTCAAAGCTGCAGGCAACAATCTGCTTTGCCATGAAGCCAGCCCCTTCAAAACTAGCAGCAGGGGATTACACTCTTTTGACTGTTGAAGCAACCCTCCTCGGAACCATGATCCATCCACAACGATCCACAAAGCAGGCTCTAACTTGCTGAAGGTTTATCATTCACTTCCCTTCACTTCCCTTCACTTCCCTTCACTTCCCTTCACTTCCCTACA
>VSDK01013245.1:29913-45459 GCA_009767595.1 Symbiodinium kawagutii
TCGGCATTCTGAACGATTTCATTAAGTTCTTTCTTGTTGTCATCCACTTGCTCTCCTCAGATTCACACGGGCCCGGGGATTCTCAAAATTACGCCAAGCTTTGCATGTCCCGCCCTTAGAGTTATGATGCCTTTGGCACATCCAGGTCATACTTTCAAAATGAGTCAAATGCGAGCAGAATTAAATTGGTAGAGCCACTTTGATGTATCAACATGTAACATCAATGGTTCCGTGATCCAAATGACGATTCTTTCACCCCAAAGTAGCTGGATGAGCTGGCATCAACACCAGCTAAGAGTCGATCGACGGTCATCCAACACTTTGTTGTCAAAAAACATGTTGTAAACGTGAGCGATGGCAACTGTCATTGTGGGAATGGATTGCCATTGTGGTCAAAATCAAACTGCATTTGTTTTGTTTGTTTGTGGAGTACGCATCTATGGTGAGGTCATATTGGTCAAGAATCATATTTGATGAGGGCAACTAAGAAGCATATTGAGTATTTCTATATACGATATGGCTCTGGGTCAAACACCTCATATCTTTGTTGGGATGTTCACCTCCCCTTCTTTCTTTGACTGGTAAAGACTCATAGCCCCATCATTTATGGCTCATGTTTGGCCACAACGAAAAGGACACTCAGCGTCTCAGCGTCCCGAGCGCGGCCGGGTTCCGGGATGCAGCTGGTTCGTCAGAGCTGTGACAATCTGTCACGGTGAAGCATCATCGACATTTGTTAACCATTACCAACCATCACCACCCATCACCAACCATCACCAACCATACCCAGCTCATAGCCAGTCATCTAATCAAAGGGGGGTCTGCAAACATGGCCCAACAGAGCTGCTGCCAGTGCCAACTGCTCCAGTGCCGTGGTGTCCCGCTTCCAAGGACCAAGCTACCATTTAGTTTCATCACTTCTGGTTTGTCTGACTTCCCCCCTTTAGATACGTGGCTCCCAAGCAACAGCCAGCAAGATCAGCAAGTCTAAGCAAGTCCAAGTGGCTCATCTCTGCCAAATGCCTTAGATGTTCCTCCCTCAACTCCTCATCCATGCGCAGCCGCTCAGTTCTTTCCTCCTCAAAGGCCCGAGTGATCTCATTGCGCGTTTTCTCCCGTTCCAAGTCGGCGCTGTCCTGTGGCGATTGTAACTGGTGAAGCGGTTGAGGTAGCTTATTCTCGGCAAATCCCAAGAAATATATATCCTGAGTGAAACTAAGCCATGCATTTCTACAGAAGAAAATAAAACCAAGCCTTCTCCAGTTTAAACAGCTTCTTTGGATGTTTTGACTAGAACGTTGCAGCTTGGGATAGCTATGAAGGCATGTGTGTGTGCACGCAAGTCTGCACACATGTATGTACGGAACTACATATGATGCACGTACAGCTAGGTGTCTTTGAAAGCAGACCGGGAGACCTCTGATTTTTTTCTGGAACAATCATGATGTTGACAGGACTCGACACGAAGCAGCTTCGCAAAGGCCCTATCTAGTTGGCTAGTATTTGGACTTTCCCCGAAGACAAAAGGAAACGTATGACAAATGTTTACAGCATGCCATTAAACAACATCAAGCGAATATTAATATTAATAATTTACATACTCAAACATTTCCATGAAGCATATGAAGATTCTTCAGTTCCTTCCCATCCGATGAACGGGACGCGAACACGTCCTGAATCTTCTGCACCGTTCTGCTCTCCAGATTGTTCAGAGCAGTCATGGCACGGCCTTCGAGCTCATCCTGACGCTTGCTAGATGACTCAAGGTTGACATGTGGTGGTTTCTCAAGCCATAGGGGACCCCCCAAATCATCCATTACTAGTCATTTATAGTAATAAATCAACCATTTTTTTGGGCCCCCTATTTTGAGAAACACCCATGTGTGTGTGAACATGGGTTTTGTTCAAACATGATGCTAGATATTGATGAGAATCACGGTTCAGGATAAGTGAGATAATAGTGCAAAGAGTCGATGTTGCTCATCAATTGCAAAGTTGCGACAGAAATTCATCGCTTGGGGATCACGCGTCCATTTTTTGGACCTATCCGTCTCGCTCCCTAAACTGGTGAAATTCAATGCGGGTTGCGCCTTGGACCTACAGAGAATCACTAGAGAGGTGACAATCTGATGTAGCAATCGGTGGCTAAAAAGGTAAAACATGCATGTGCATATCATGTGCTTGGCGATGCAGTGGGTTCGTCTTTTGGATATGTAACAACGTGATAAAATGCTTGCTTGGTCAACTAGCAAACATGCAACTTTCAAGTTTGGGTGACGTATCCTCGTCTGGTCACTAACTTTCTAAGGCCACATGGTTCATCAACCCTCCTGGCAGCTAACTGTGCTCCTTCCAAAAGCAAGAGTCAGATTGTCATGAACTAAAACTACAATCAATCACTATAATCAACCATCATTTCATGTAGTCAGCTTGAAAGGTCACTACCGTTGTTGCTTATCATCCCCTTTCATCAACCATTGACCATGGTGAACCAAAATGGCTGTTTACACATCTATAGGCTGGTTAAATGGATGATTAAACGAATGGTGGTCTATGGCTGCAGCAGGCGCTACATTGACCAACACCTAACATTGAGCATCAACCAGTAGGCAACCGTTATTAATCAACCACTAGCAGTATCATTAACCATCATGGACTGATGGTCACTGATCACAACTACTCATCAAGCATCTATGAACCATTTTTTGTAGCCGATTGATTATACCCATTCGCCAGGTGTTGCCATGGAAACCACTGTTAACCATCATTATAGATAACTAGCCAACATTTGCCATGGTTATCCATGGTTGCCCCCAATAGTCGCCCATTCCCAACCAGCTAGCATCATAACCATTCTTATTAGCCAATAGCAGTATCCTAACCATTCTGAACCATGGAAAAACCAGCACTGTAAACCATCAATATCTCTTAATTACCATTTATCAATACCATTATATAATTACCATTTTCATGATCAACCAGCATTACAAACCACTAATATCTATTAACTACCTACCAAAAGCCAGCCTTACAAACCATTCATGCATCACTTGCTCATGCCACGTAGTAGCTCCCAACCGCCCCCAGGGCCCCCGGTGGATCGCCCCCAGGGCTGGGGCCCCGTCGTCCGCCACGCCTGGCCCTTCTGCAGCGCGGAGAGCCGCGCGGCGGTCACTTGCTCTTGCTTCGCCAGCTCGGCCTGGCGACACAAGGCGTGAAGCCAAGCATGGCGCCATAGCCTTGGGATAACCATGGTTTCGCCATCAAACATGGCTATGGCTATGTCATGGGTTCATTATCAGAGATGCTTGGGATATCTGAATGACTATGGTGATCTGATAATTGAGAATTGGTTATCTGATATTGGTTACAATGACTGGTAATGATTCAGATAACCACTTGAGAATCATGACTATCAATGAATAGGCATGTTGGGATAGCCATTGTAATCATTGATAACCATGACAATCATTGAGAGGTGAACAAGAGGATAGAAGAGGAACCGGCTGCAATGTGCTGCAGGTTGACACAGCACAGCCATGGAGAGATGACTCTTAACATGACTATTTATGATTCATTACCAAAAATGATTGTATGAACAAGTCGTATAAGCAACAACTTTGTGGCTTATAGATCCCATTGCTAAAAATATATTTCCCCACCTGTCAGGTGAGGGTTGTTAGATTTTATCAGAGCTGACTCCTCCTCCTCCGCCTCCGCCTTCTCTTCCACCTACTCCTCCTCCTCCTCAACCGCGACCATGCACGCCTAGTGGTCGCTGCCGGACCTCAACCACGACCATGCCCGCCCAGTGGTCGCTGCCGGACCTCAACCACGACCATGCCCGCCCAGTGGTCGCTGCCGGACCTCAACCACGACCATGCCCGCCCAGTGGTCGCTGCCGGACCTCAACCACGACCATGCCCGCCCAGTGGTCGCTGCCGGACCTCAACCACGACCATGCCCGCCCAGTGGTCGCTGCCGGACCTCAACCACGACCATGCCCGCCCAGTGGTCGCTGCCGGACCTCAACCACGACCATGCCCGCCCAGTGGTCGCTGCCGGACCTCAACCACGACCATGCCCGCCCAGTGGTCGCTGCCGGACCTCAACCACGACCATGCCCGCCCAGTGGTCGCTGCCGGACCTCAACCATGTCAGAAAAGATGTCAGAAGAATGTCAAAAGATCTGCCAGAAAGAATGTCAGAAAGAATGTCAGAAGATATGTCAGAAAATATGTCAGAAGCCATGTCAGAAAGAATGTCAGAAGATATGTCAGAAAGAATGTCAGAAGACATGTCAGAAAGAATGTCAAAAGATATGCCAGAAAGAATGCCAGAAGAGATGTCAGAAAGAATGTCAAAAGATATGCCAGAAAGAATGTCAGAGAGAATGTCAAAAGAAATGTCAGGATAGAATGTCAGAAGAAATGCCAGAAGATATGTCAGAAATAATGTCAGAAGAGATGTCAGAAAGAATGTCAAAAGATCTGCCAGAAAGAATGTCAGAGAGAATGTCAGAAGATATGTCAGAAGACAGACATGTCAGAAAGAATGTCAGAAGAATGTCAGAGAGAATGTCAAAAGATATGCCAGAAAGAATGTCAGAGAGAATGTCAGAAGACATGTCAGAAAGAATGTCAGAAGAGATGTCAGAAAGAATGTCAGAAGATATGTCAGAAAATATGTCAGAAGACATGTCAGAAAGAATGTCAGGAGATATGTCAGAAAGAATGTCAGAAGAGATGTCAGAAAGAATGTCAAAAGATTTGCCAGAAAGAATGTCCGAGTAGAAAGTTGTCAGAAAGAACGTCAGAAGATGTGCCAGAAAGGATGTCAGAAAGAATGTCAAAAGGTATGCCAGAGAGAATGTCAGAAGATTTGTCAGAAAGAATGTCAGAAGGTATGTCGGAGAGAATGTCAGACAAAAGTGGAGTCAACAAGCCGTGATGACATGACATGGTGGGGATCACTCGAAGTAAAGTAATTTTAGTGGTTATATGGTAAATCAATCATATCCCAAAAACACTAAAAACCTAAGTTAGTGGGTATAAGCCATCCAGACAACATAACTATTAGTGGTCAAAAATCAGCGGAAACCGTCAACCACGATGACAAATTGGTTTGGTGAAGCATGGGTTCACCATAAACCAGTAATGAACTTCTATTGACAATTAACATGACCGTAAACATGACCATTTGACCATCCAATAAACAAAAAAATGTGGGTTCTTTGGGATTCGAGCCATTAACAACACAAGGTGGGATGGGCAGAATGGCTACTAGGGAAAGCATGGGTTCATTGATGCTCGTCGGGATTCTAAGAAATGACCATTGATCATAAAGAAGAACGGTTATGAATGAGTACTTGATTCACGAATCATCATAAGTGAGCTCAGTGCGAAAAAAAATGCAGTTCACTTCTCCCACCCGCTGCAGCTTCACAAAGTGAAGCACTTGGGGTTGCATGGTGAGCGGCTCGGGGAACTCTGCGTCTGGTTCACTGGCCCCTCTTGCTTCATAGGTGCAGCCTTGAAAGAGTCCAGCTACAGGTGGACGTTGAAGACCAAACCAGCAACCCGAAAACCATCAAAACACCATGGAACGCACCGGTCATGGCTAAGGCAAAAAAGTCAGAACCAAACCCTTGAATCCCAATGTGAACGCTTGAACGCAGAGACCTCCAAATGTGATAAAAAGATTGATTAAAACGCAGAGACCTCCTGTATGTTCAGATTCCAAGGCTTTGAGTTGCACAGCTTTGACAATTTGTCCAAGCAAAGCTGTGCACCTTTCGTTCAGGTGCCACTGGTACGAGCAATGGTCAACAAGCCACAGACCCGCAGGGAAATGTTGCCTTGGCACCACTTGTTCTTGAAAGTCCCTTACTGGTCACAACACTACCAACACCTTCCAAGGAAGCATTGAAAACCAAATTGATCGTGTTAGTCACACGGTTGAACCCCATGGCCGGGAATCGTAAATTGAGGGAGCGGTGATGCTGACCTGGGCACAGCACACGTCCGTCCCATCAATGCACGCTGATGCAGTATCTATAGTTAGTCGTCCAAACATTGACAAACATTGAATGCCTCTCATTGTGATTTTCTAGCTGAAACATGCCAATATTGTATAGTATCTAAGTATCTCTTGTTGATTTGGGGACGACATCATTCGTAGACAGTTTCAAAGATTCAAATCTGAGATGCTAAGCGCTGTGAAGCTGGACTCGGATCCAAACCCAGCTTTCAAACAGCATCTTCTTGCAAGAGCATTGGCATTCTCCAGCCAATGTCAGTTGGCTGCAGCTGCACGAAGAACATATCTATCAGTTCTTTCGTATCTGGCGATCTTTTTGCTCTTTGTCTCGACGAAGGGCAGTGTGAAGTGTTGAGGGTTCTTGCCCCACACCACTGTCTGGATGGCAGTAACTGCATCTCCCACATTGTCGGTGATCACATCCACCGTCTTACACCACGCCTGAGGAGTGAGGTCTTTGAACCTTGGCTCCCCTTCTAACAGCTCAGCACGGTCTACAACGAAGTTCCTTTCCAACACGCAAAGGCAGAAGGCGCAAATCCCTGGAGTATTCTTCACCATAGCGTTGCCATCATGCACATGTGTTCCCAAGTGCTGACGCAAGTTACGAAAAATCATATCAATCTGCATATGTTGTTACATCCAAACATTTTTGCCGTGTCGGAGATGCTTGGTCACTGATCACATCCTCGAAATGCACGCCTCGTAAAACTTCCCAAGACATGTTCTGCGTGCTTTGATAGTCAAGAACGAGGGACCATAACTACCAATTTACAACAACCATCAAACAACAAACAACCCACAAGCAAACAACCAACGAACTGCCAACTAACAACCAACAAGCAACCAACAATCTATATCAAAATAGATTTCAATATATTTCAATTGGATACATCTATTGACCACTGCCTCATTCTGCCTCTATGTCGGCAACCTTCCAAATTAACCACCTGAGCTGGACAGGTCCATGACCCACCACTGCCTTCATGTCGAAGACTGCTTGTTGCGTGCGACCGCCCCTGAGCGCCGTGCGTTTGAGCGCGCCGGACGGCTGGCAGGTGGGGCTGGGTAGTGAGCAGCATGGCCTTCAGAAGGGGCTGATGGTTATGCGCCATCAATCCATCACTAAGCTTCCTGAGGCTCAGGGACTGGTTTATGATGATTAGTCATTGATAGGAATGGTGAAATTGTAACTACAACAATGGTCGATAATACTCAATATAGTGCCCAATAAAGAAGTATAAGAAGTGAAGGTCAGTGACTGGTCTGTGACCGGTTGATTATAGTTCAATGAATGGTTGATAGTGGTTGATAGCTAGTGATGCCTTCCAACTTGGAGATGCCTAGCATTGAATGCATTGAATCCCACAGGCCACTCGACTGGCTCAAATGAACTCAGATGAGTCGCGCCTCAGTCCTGAATTCATGGACACCCATGAATTGGGTGCTTAATGGTATATCATCCAGCTGTCTGCCGACGATGACATCAAAGACTCAAAGATCATCACATCAGCCATGAGGAGCAGTGCTTAAAAACTTAGCTGGTGCTATTCCTTTGTACTCGTGGCCGATCGGAAAGGTATTTTTGGAAAAACAAAAACAAATACCAGAAGGGATCATGGCCCACAACTAGACTTCATGACCAATTGATACCAATTGTCTTTAACCACCACCAACGATTGTCATTAATCATCAACCACCGTTCTCATTGCGATATCTCTGTTGTTGTCGCCCTTGCTGTGGTGGCTATCCCCAAGTAGGATAAGTAGGCTGATAACAAGCCAAGCAATGAAACAACCGCTGATTGGTGCTGACTTCAATGGCCAAGTCGCACAGACTCCATCGGTTTCCCGGCTCAATGTCACCCAGCTTGACAACTCATGTTCCACCACCCTTCAGACCCAATAGACCACCACCAGTTTACCATCAGAATAGCTGGTGATCTGCAATGAAAACGGCGGCTTGGGATTTGCCATGAATGTGGATCCAACAGTACCAGCTTCGCCATTCTCACTGGAAACGGCCGCCCGTGGGCAACGCAACCAAGGGGCTGAATCGTTTGCACATCGTTCACCTGCCGCATCAAACGACCCTCTGCGTCTCCTAGGGCGAGCCATGTCCCAGCAAGCGCTACCCAGGCAAACAAAACGCATGGAGATATGCTGCATATCACTGGCTGGAAAATCATAGCTGGTAAACTAAGATAGCTGGCTGATGGTAAACTAAGATGCTGGAATATCGCTGGCTGATGGTAAACTCAGGTAGCTGGCAGGAAAATCATCACAATCCTCGAGATTTCTGTAACTCTGATCGTTGTGGGGTTCCGCATGGGAGGGGCTGACGCAGAATCCGAATAAACGGCATAAAATAGGACGGGAGAGCAGAAGTGGTTGGTCAAAAACTGGATGTTCCGGCATGTTCCGGCTATCCTACAAATCACCCTCACCTCACAATTCCACCGACTATCTATCGTTGGTAGGCAAGGTGGAAGCCTAGCCACGAAAATCCATGTGTGCGTTTGTTCGCACATCCCTTGGTGAATGGTATGCACGTAGCTGGATGTGGATCCCATGTCATACAGCATCATCCGATGCTAAGCTTGGATCGACTCAAATCACCCAGACCTACAGCAAGCAGACCTATGTCCGATGCACAGAATTCCGGGCGAAAGTTGAAACCTCCGAGGTAAATTTTCTCTTAACTTTATCTCGGGTCTGGAAGGACCAGAATCTATGATAATATCTAAGGTTCCCTCTGTTTCTGTTGGCGCATTTTCTGTTGATCCAAACTCTAACGGCCTGGCATCGCTGTTGTCCCGCTCGAAATAAGCGGCAACTCAGAAGAGGTACGGTGAATGTTCAGCCCGCAATGGGTGATAGACTCATCACCCAGCTTGTGAACATGGATAACAAAAAATCACAGTAACCAGTATCATTTTAGTCTCATTAACAACCAACTCATCATGAACTAACAATGACAACAATCATTACGGTTGTTAGTTAGTTGCATATAGTACTTAAAATATCAACTCTCGCAAACACGTACTATCAACCAACTCATCATTGACAGTGGCCAATGAGTGAGTCATGATCGTTCATTTATAGCCATTAACCAGACTTGAGTCATTTTGAACGATTATCAACCATTGTAGATAGCCCATTGTCAACCATGGTGAAACTCATTCCCGTGATAATGATCATGGTCAATGATGGCTAACCACTACCTTTGGCTAATCAATCGTCAATATGCATCATTGGTTTCTAGCTGTTAGTCAGCCCTCAAATAATCAGTTGATGATCATTGGCATTCATTGGCCAATAATCAACCCAGTGAGTCATTCTCAACCATTAACAAACAAAATATAGCCATTACAGCGATATACCACAACTAGTCACTAGTCAACAATAATCAGTCAATCATGAGTCAAGGCTTAACATTCCATTCGCCATGATAAAACTGCTTGGTGGTTTCAACCCCTACGAAAAATATTAGTCAACCAACCAAAGATGTTTGAAACCACCAGCCAGATGATATAACCATTCCGGATGTCCCACCATTCACCTCCAATGATCACCACGTGACCCGTCGCGAGCTGAGCTTCTCAACTCTTGCTGCTGCGCCCGGGCAGTGCTGTCCAGGCGTTCCAGGACGGAACTCAGCTCAGTCTGGCGCCACGAACTCTGGGGGAAGTGGAAAACATTGGGGTCTTTTTATGGCTAATAGCAATGGTTTATTGTAATGGTTAATAGTAATGGTCTATTGTAATGGTTAATAGTAATGGTTTATTGTAATGGTGAATAGTAATGGTTTATTGTAATGGTTAATAGTAATGATCAATAATATTGGTTAATAGTAATGGTTAATAGTAATGGTTCATAGTATTGCTTCATAGTAATGGTTAATAGTAATGGTTTATTGTAATGGTTAATAGTAATGGTTTATTGTACTGGTTAATAGTAATGGTCAATAGTAATGGTTAATAGTAATGGTTAATAGTGATGGTAAAAAGTAATGGTTAATAGTTATGGTTCATAGTAATGGTTCATAGTATTGGTTCATAGTATTGGTTCATAGTAATGGTTAATAGTAATGGTTTATTGTAATGGTTTATTGTAATGGTTAATAGTAATGGTTTATTGTACTGGTTAATAGTAATGGTCAATAGCAATGGTTAATAGTAATGGTAAAAGGTAATGGTTAATAGTGATGGTAAAAAGTAATGGTTAATAGTGATGGTTCATAGTAATGGTTCATAGTATTGGTTCATAGTAATGGTTAATAATTAGTAATGGTTTATTGTAATGGTTTATTGTAATGGTTTATTGTAATGGTTAATAGTAATGGTTTATTGTACTGGTCAATAGTAATGGTCAATAGCAATGGTTAATAGTAATGGTAAAAAGTAATGGTTAATAGTGATGGTAACAAGTAATGGTTAATAGTTATGGTTCATAGTAATGGTTCATAGTATTGCTTCATAGTAATGGTTAATAGTAATGGTTTATTGTAATGGTTAATAGTAATGGTTTATTGTAATGGTTAATAGTAATGGTTTATTGTAATGGTTAATAGTAATGATCAATAATATTGGTTAATAGTAATGGTTAATAGTAATGGTTCATAGTATTGCTTCATAGTAATGGTTAATAGTAATGGTTTATTGTAATGGTTAATAGTAATGGTTTATTGTACTGGTTAATAGTAATGGTCAATAGTAATGGTAAAAAGTAATGGTTCATAGTGATGGTTCATAGTAATGGTAAATAGTAAATAGTGATTAATGCTGGTTGTATAATAGTAATGGTTAATGATCAGGAGTAAATACTGGTTCATAATGGTTCAAAGTGGTCAACCATCCATTATGTGGATGGATACCACAATGGTTCCATAATGGTACTGTTCTTAATGGTTCATACCTGGTTCCATGCTGGCATAGTTGGTGTTGCTTAAAATGGTCAATGAAATATGAGTACTGGCTCATCATGGTTAATACTGGTTCATAGTGGATGTCATTGATGGTTAATGCTGGTTAACTACTCGTAAGATCATGGTTGGCTAATTGTTACTGGTTGATCAATACTTGATGAATGCTTAATTAATGGGTATCAATAGTAGTAATGGTCAATACAATACTGGCGGATGATGGTGAATGCAATGATTTACAGATTGGTGAACACTGGTGGATAAGAGCGGTGACTGGGTGAATAGTCGTTATATAGTAGTGGCAAATCTATCAACAATTGGATAAACGACTAGTGAATTCCATTCACTGTTTTTCAATGAACGAGTCCACTTGTTTCTCAAAATAGGGAACCCGATTGTCAGTTCATTACTATAATGATTCAAAACTGGATGATTTGGGGGCACCCTTATTTTGAGAAAACCCCAAACACGTATAATGGATCGTTCATGATCATTCGCTCATTCGCTGCAAAGCACCAGTAAGTTTTTGGTGAACTAAACAGCAATGAAGCTCCCAGTCGCTCCCAGTTGATATCGTCGAAAAACCCTGGCGTTGCTTGGATATACACGACCACTAACAAGCACACAATAGACACTCAACAACAATCACAACTTTGAATATCATTCATACCGTGAATTCCAGTGATTGTTAGGCATGAGCATCGGCCGTTGGCGTTACACCAGCAGTAGTCTACTGTGAATCTTAGGATCAACATGTGGTGTGCTATGCCCAAAGCTGGTAAACCCCAACTTCAAGCCGCATAGGAATGTAGCATCACCCCTTCTCCATCGCCTAACCATGACATATCAACCAGACCAATCAATATCACACCCAAGCATCCAACCACCATCAACCATCATCAACCATCATCAACCATCATCAACCATCATCAACCATCCAACCAACCCATCCATCCAACCCAACCAACCCTCCAACCCATCCACCCCACCCAGGGCCTCCTCCCGGCCCCGCCTTGTTGGCCGACACCCGCCTGTCCACCTCGTCCAGCGCGCGCTGCTGGGCCTCCAGACCATCGGCCAGGGGGCGGGCCACGCCGCGGGTCTCGCCGTCCATCTCGATGCTGAAGTCGCGCTTGGCCTCGCAGCCCAGGGGCCGGGCCCCACCCAAGGGGCCCCACCCAGGGGCTGGGGCCAGGGTCAAGAGCTGGTGGAGCCATGGGCTGGAGATCCACCGAGATCTACCAGATAGGATATACCAGGAGATGGAGATCCACCACATAGCAGGTGGATAGGGTCTACCAGGTGGATCCAAGTCGTCATGATGAAGTGATCTGCCGTGGAGTCGTGCTGAATGGTGATTGCTAAGAGACCTGGGTACCATCTGCGATCCACTACAACTGATCTGGGGAAAGGCCTGAGCATTCTTACGAATTGTCGATGTTTGATTTGGACATCTCGATGTTTCATTCTTTGCAAATGAAGCGTCGAGAACAACTCGACTATCACTGATTATATATCCCTTATTAATTAAACCACATAGATTCCATCAAAGGACCAAAAAAACAAGTCATCAAAGCGCAGGCTGATGGGTCCCGCCTCATGAATCTCCTCCGATAGCTTGCTGCTGTCGCGCAACCAAGCGGCTTGCGCCTGGCAGCCATACAGCGACCTCCCTGCATGGTGGGAAAAATCTTGGAGAATACTGAGGTGATTAATGGTGAAAAAAATGATTGATAGGGGATCCGGGGATCACCATGATGAAGAATGATTCATAGGGGATAACGTTCGTTGTAACCTCCGTACGTTCAGACTCCCGCTGACGGGCCGCCCCGGGAGTCTGACCAGGATGAGCCACAGCCATGTACTTGAGCCATCTCGGAATCTTATCTCTGGGTCAATGCCCTGTACCCAGCGCCCCTTAAGCAAACTGGTCTTGGGATGTTCACCTACCCAATCTTTTGATTGGTTGTGACCCATGGCCATCTGAGTATCTGATTGAACCAGCGAAAAAAGCGACTCTGTGCACCTTCTCGAGCGCCAAACCCAACCGAGACAGCACAGTCCTTAGGTGCGCCATGAGAGAGCCAGGTGCGCGGTGTCCGGTAAGGCGAAGCTCAGGAGCAGTGGGGCAAAGTGTGAAAAACGAGGCTCCAACTGGTTATATGGCTATGGGTCAATATTAACCAACCAATCATGGTAGATAATAACCAACAATAATAGTGGGAAAACAATGGCTGATGATGGGGGAACCAGGGGTACAGGGTTTTGACCCACAGCCATATGAACTAGCCATGGCTCTAGGGGTTATAAGCTACCTTACAGGCTTCATAACCATGGGGTGATTATGAATTGTAAAGATTCGATGACCTGAACAAGAGCTCCAAATCCAAATGTTTAAATCGTAAGAAGCTATAGTATGCTTTTCACAAAATAGCGACAGAACACTTAACCCGGTACCTGGTTGTTGCGTGGGTTTTCACATTGGTAGTGACCTAGTTGTTAGCTGGGTAGAAATCCTGCTATACTCGATGAAAAGTCCTTGAGAAGCGTCGTCATGTTCATCATGTTCATCTAAGGATTCACCAGCAGTCCCACCTGGTATCAGACCATGTGCCAGGGTGAGAAACACTGTACTTTTATCAACTGAGCTACAACCATCCGCAACAAACAAATATGTGACCATGTCAGCTGCCTAACATATCATGCAAACTCAGCATCCGGCATTCTATCCAAAGTGTTCATCGCTCATATCACCACCAATAAATTCAAGAACTCCGCATAGGTGCATCCACAGGTTGCTCACTTTCGGAATACCACCTTGTACCACCATGGATTTGAACCACCCCCCATATATTTACTTGCCAACACTTTGTTGGCTACCTCATCATCAATTACTACTGGCCATCAGTAACCATTACTAACCGTCAGGGGAATGGTTGATTGATAATTAGGAGGAATTCCCATATCATTGTCAGAATAAGTCATTAAATACCGTAACCAAAACCTACTTAAAAATCCTCTACCTTCATGAACCATGATTGTTCATCAACCAAGATTGCTGAAGACCATCACTACTCATTGGCAAATTAGCAAGCCTGGAACCATAAGTATCGAATCAACATCAACCATAACCATCAATCATAACCAGCAACCAGAATCATCAATCAGAATAACCAACATCAAACGATGACCCTATAAACCCAACAACTATCACCAAAAGCCATGGGCCCGTAGCCACCAAGAACATGAAAAACGCAACATCGGCAGCCGCTGAGATGCTCGTTGCGCTGCTGCTCCTCGATGCGAGTGTTCTGCTCCGTTTGAAGAGCACGCTCAGCGTCGGCCAACTTGGCCTACGGCTGAAGTCCGACGTAGAACAGCTCTTAGTACGTTGGTGGTTGAACCACCCCGTCATGAAAATATGCTTGTCAACCAACCAATTGTTAATAAATACGTTTGGACAAAATGTTTAAAACCACCAACCAGTCTTAGTACATAGGCAGTTAGGCCATTGTTGATTAAGATTAATCATGGTTAATTACAGCAATTACACCATCATTCATGGCAATAGCTGTTCATGATGGCTAACAGTGGTTCGTAGTTGTTGTTCAATGTTGAGAATAGTTCATGATCGCTGACAATAACGAATGTAGTGATCACGGTTCATGACAGTTAGCAATGGATGATCGTTGATGCTAGTCCATGACCAATAATGGAATGTCATGGAGTGATCATCATGGATTCAAAAATGTTTCGAATGAATAATGATGTCTGTTGATAGCTGTGTATAGCTGCTGACAGCTGTTGATAGTTGTTGATACCGGTTCGCCATGGTAATGCTTAGTAATGGTTCATAAGTCAAATGACAGTGGTCACATGCGCATCAGGGGCTGCTGTTTGGCCTGGAGTTGTTCATGACGAACTTGCATCTGGGTCCACACTTCCTGCAGCTGTTCGGTCGTGCAGCCAAGCCATGCAGTGGCAGCCCACGGCTATGCCAAGCTGCGCTTTGCATAGTGATTGATTTAATGATGGATTAAGATGGATGAATTTGTTATATTTTACAGTACTTCATAATGATTTGAATACATGAGTTACATGTGCATCATTGTGCATCAAGATCTGAAGGTGGGGTGAAACGGGCGGACATCCCCCAACAGTCAAATGATCCTCCTAATCTCTGTGATGTGGGGAATCTGAAACAATTGGTTGTTAATATTTGACTTGATTATTGCAGCGTCTGGAATCATTTCTTCACGTAACTCTCACGCACCCTCCCTGCAACGTCATCCAACGTAATCTGATGGGTGGTCCTGCTTATCTTCTTCTCGCTGTTGCTGCTGAAGCGATCTCAATTGCAATGCAATCTTGTCCTGCAAGCCGCTGGTCCGTGGTCGGCTCGTTTTAGCTTCAAAGCTTCAGGGGTATGGCTCAGAAGTGAGATGCAAAGGCACAAGAGTTACCTTTTCCATCCTTGATGGTGGGAAATACATGTATAATCATGTATATGTTTTAATTTGATTTTGGAGTTCACCATATGTAACGATTCTTAGACATGGCGGTGTAGGAATCTGCTGGGTAGGT
>VSDK01013245.1:57171-87355 GCA_009767595.1 Symbiodinium kawagutii
GTTCACTCGGAAGAGCTATGAGACAATGAGAGTACTCATCATAGGCTTTGACTTGGTCATCTCACCTGTCAAGTTCACCCTGATTGGTTCCTACAAGGGGATTGCCAGCCCACCTGGCCTACGGCTGCACTGATCATTTTCGCAATTCTGGAACTACCATGAACTACCCATTCAGCACGTACAAGAAATATAGCGACTTTACCCTGGATTTTCGTGCCTGCAAGATGGTGCAAGTGCTCACTAACCAGATCCATGGTTTATTATCTCCTATGATCTCCTATGATCTCCTATTACTACCACTATTGTCAACATGTGTTAACCATTAACCATTGGTTGCTTATATATAATTAATCACCATTACTATGATCATTCATTGCCATTATTCTTAACCATTAACTCCATTGGTTGGTTGGGTCGAATGCTGATGTATAGTCAAGCTACCCTGTTGATGTTAGGTTGGTATAGTCAAGATCTATGTCAACATCTGTTGACCATTAACCATTGGTTGGTTGGTTGGTTGGTTGGTTGCTTATATTAATCTACCGACTTTAACCATTGTTAACCATTAACCATTATTATTAATCACCATAACCATTGGTTGGTTGCTTATAGCCACATCACCCGACTCAACCACCACGGATCCCACGGATCGCCACGGCACGGACCACAAATGATCCGGTCGCCGCCCATCCGGCAGGCGCCGCTGCCCCGCGGCCGGCAGCTCTTTGGGCGGGGGAGGACCCCCACCCGGTGGGCGCGGCGGCAGGGCACCCAGCATACCCCCGGAAGTGGGTTGGCTGTCAACAACGGGGGATTGATAGTGGTTAATGATGGTTGATAGTTGGTGAATAGTTGGTGAATAGTTGGTGAATAGTTGACGAAACGCTTCGAGTCACAACAGCCATGGTGAATTGAGTTGACTTTGCTGGCGATTATATAATGGTTTTTGATTGTATTTGTACTTGGGATCATTGCCACCTATGGGGTAAAAGCATCATCATAGCTTGGATGAAGCCCAAAAAAGCGAGCTGTTGCAATTTCGGTCGGAAGGATTGCTGCATGACAGGTCTGAAGGGAAAATACTACTCCATCTTCCCAGGATGGTGGTTGTCATCCAAATTTGCAACTAGACTTTCACTCGCTGTCTCTTAAGACGTCCTGAAATAAAGACTCTTGAACCTTCCGGGGACAGCGTGCGCACAATCGCCATCCCAGTCACCTCCCTAAGATCAGCACCAATCGCAGGGCGCATTCTGTTGGGGTTGTGAACCACGGTTCACTAAACTAACACAGGTCCATTCGTTTCTGTACTCAAGAGTTGACTCCTGAACTGCACAACCAAAAAAGAGGTCTCCAGTTTTCGTGGTGTCAGTGCCATTAATCATGCCAGGTTCCAACTGGAGATAGTTCGATTTGCAACAGGTTGTCTTGTCCATCGATTCTTGGGGCTAGATCTTTCACAGCCAACTCTGCTCGACCCTCGGTCTTGGCTCCAACATGCAACATGGAAAGATCTGATTGGTCAGAACTCGGGTTGAATCACCAATCCACAAATGATCTGTCGATTGAAAAAGCATACTCATGTAATGACATGGGGTCAAACATCTTCTACCCCAGTGAATACCAAACAAATGACCAACTAGTCTTTGTTTGGATGTCGACCTACCTCTGTCTTGATTGGTTTATCTTGACCCATTGCCATATACATGCATCATACAAATGGACTGCGATCAGCAATGCTTAGCAGCGTCACCAGGGCTCCACGTCGGCAAGGGGTAATGTTGTCGTGAAGCAATTCAGATACCATGACAATATCCTTGAAAATGACATATACAAGCCGCTGCTAGCGTCATTGACTGATGAATGCCCAACAAGCTCTCAACCAAGTACTGCAATTGATCGCAATAGTGGAAGACGTGACATGAAACATCGAAAAAGACCAAACAAAAGCTCAGGCTTTGAATCGAACAAAGCGATACAACCAAAAGGATAACTTTCAAGACTTCTTTTACCATTTACCTGAAAGTGTAGCTGTGCAACCAAGCTCATTGGTTCACTTTGTCGTCATGGTGACCCCCCCCCCCACTGGGAACCAGCTGGACCCACGTCATCCCCGGGCCCCATCCGAAGGTCACGCGGTCACGCGCCGCCAAGGCCACCCGACATCCGGCTGCCTTGCTTCCGCTTCGGCTGATTCGCCTGACAGGCAAATGAGGACGGCTCCAAGTGATGAGGAATGGTTGATAAAATAGCTTAGTAGTACTCTAATGGTTGATAATGGTTGGTACTGTAATAGGGTGATAATCTTTACATACCATAAACAATTGTGATGAGGCTAGTACTGGAACGGCTGGTGATCTTTACTGATGATGATGATGATGATGATGATGATGATGATGATGATGATGATGATGCTGATGATGATGATGATGATGATGATGATGATAAACAATTTATATAGTAGTACTGTAATGGTTGATAATGGCTCGTACTGAAGTACTGCAACTGTTGATCATCTTTACTGATGATGAGTTTGACAAATGTTGGGTGATTATGATTTGCGATGCTTAACGGCTCATGGATATTGGCCAGTTGGTGGCTGATGAGTGTTCACAACGGGTGATGACGGATGATGTGTAGTCAAGTGGTACCAGGGCTGTCTGGGATTTCCAGGACCTACAGATCCTTCAGATCCAGGAACTGACTGCAACATTCACAGAGGAAAAAAAACACATTCGGTGTTCGCATCTAATTGCCAAGAATGAGCCACAAATCTTCGGGATAAGAGTATTACTGCTATACTGTCGGTATACTTATTACTTATTGCAATGATTACCCGTAACTTATTGTATACTTATTGCGCTGGTTATAAACATGTGCCTTTATTACTTCAACAAGGAGTTATCTTGTCACTATGACTTCAGGACTGAATGAATCGCTACCAACATTGCTTCAACCACTCAGATTGTAACCACTTGGTTTCAGGGCCAGTAGCCAGTAGTCAACCCTGATCCATGGGCAACAGCCAATCATGCGTAGAGCCATCATGCACTCTGTTTTTTGACATAGATTCTTGGAGAACAGATATCAGCATTCAATCAGCAAATCATCAATTCGAAACAAGCAAATAATCGGAATAATTCGATAACATATCGACATCTTCCGGCACTTCTATCCATGCCAAGCGCACCCAAACATCTCCAAACAGCGGTGGTGACCGGCACCACCTGCAGGCTCTGGTGGCGCTGATGGAACCCGCCGGGAAACGCGCCAGGCCTGAGCTTCTTTGGCCAGGTCGATCGAGGACTGCGAACCTCTTCGCAGCATCTGCGCCTGGCAGCGTTCGAGTGGTTGGTGCTTTGTTGATTGTTGGTCTATGGTTACCTATGGTTTATTAATGGATGGTTTATGGTTGATAATGGATGGTTAATGGTTGGTCAATGGATGGTTTATTAATGGATGGTTAATCATGGATGGTTAATCATGGATGGTTTATTGGTGGTTTATTAACCGTTAATGGTTGGTCAATGGTTGGATAATGGTTGGTGGTTGCAACCATCACTAGGTATCAACCATCATTGATTAATGGTTTCAACCACCCACTATCAACCATAAGGTTCAACAAACCATTAGGTCATCTAACAGTAATCAACTACTAATGGTTGATTTACCAGGATGAAATTTCAATCATTTGGTCAACCAGTAGGGTTGATTGCTGTTTGGTGGTTTCAACCTGTATGATAAATAGGCGCAAGTCAACCAAGCAACCATTTGCCAATACATTTGGGAAAAAAGTATCTAAAATCACCAGCGGAAGAGATAGGATGGATGGATGGGTCGATGATGGATGGATATGGATAAGGATATGGATCATTGATGATGGTTGTGAATGATCATGCCAGTATTAGTGATGCTGGATGATTACATGATGATAATCATGGCTATCACCTGGGAAGAAGAACAACGTTCGAACAGTTCTGTGGATCGACACTGCCTCTGCTATGGTCCGGCTTGAGCAGCTGGCAGGCTCAGCGCGCCAGCTACGGGTCAGGTGTCCGCAACACCGGGGTGCAGTTGGGTGCCATATGAAGTAAGCTTCTGGTTGGTGGTTTCAACCCCTACGAAAAATATTAGTCAACCAACCATTTGTTAATAAGTAATAGGGAGAATAAAAAATATTTGAAGCCACCAACCAGGCTTAATAAGCCAAAAAAAGACAATAGCGGCCATGACCATTCCCTTGGCACCAAAAGGCAAGCTTTCAGGTGCCAATGGTTTTCCACAATGGAATGACTACCCCAACAAAACATCAATGCAGATTTGGTGTCGCAAACCATCCAAGTCACAGAACATGGCACGGCAATTTCAGGCACCGCTGTGACGAAACACGTCAAAAGCACATTATGGTGGTGCAAACAAATTGAATATCATTACATGACCATCATAGATCATCATTAGCCATCATTGACAATCATTAACCATCAAACAACCATCGTGAATCGGGCATTCTTAATATCTACCGCTTATCCAATAAAGAGTCTTCGAAACGGTATTTGCTTGATGCCACATTCCTAGCTTGTTATGACACCAGCTTCAAGCACGCATTATATCATATCCATAGTACACAAAGAAGTATGTACTATACATACACAATACAGCAAAATTACATCAAGATCCAGAGTTGATATCAACAAATGCCCGCCCAAGAAATGGCTATGGGTCAATATTAACCAACCAATAATGGGGGCTGACAACCAACAAACTATAGGGAAAACAATGGTTATGATAGAGGAACCAGGGGTACAGGGTTTTGACCCACAGCCAAATGACTTTTTGCCCTTTTTGGGGAGTGTATGAACGCAAGCACGGCTCGGCGGCTGTTTCTGTCCATGCTCTGAACCTTTCCTCCGTGCCTATCTTCTTTGGACAGGCAACCAGCACCCAGCATTCCGAGGTTGCCCCGATCCCTGAGCATTGCAGGGTCATACGCACCTAGAAATAAAGCATGATCATTCACTTGTTGAATGTTGGTCATTAACAGTGTTGAAGGGTAGTTCGTAAACTTGATTGAGGGTACAATTCATAAGTTCGCAAGCTTTTCGGGTTGATTAAGGTTGGTAATGTCGGTCACCTTAGTCGTAGCAATCCTGTTTGACACTGAATGTCAGTTCACGGTGGTAAGTAAACCTACTTCATAAACCATTTTCCAATTTGGCTGTGGGTCAAAACCCAGGAAACTTTGGTGGACCCCCCATCTTCATTGGGATGTTCACCATTCACCCTTTTTATCCCTTTTTTAGATAGTTGGCATTGACTCCAGCTCACCATTGGTTGTTGCGGTTTTTCCCGTCTCTTGCGCGACACCGGTCGGAATCACTGGGCGGAGCTCACGCTGTTGCGCACCAGGTGCTGGACTGGCCCTTTTGACCGGTCCCAGCACGCTCCGCACCGAGCTTCTTCGATTGGTGGAACCCGTTGGTGGAAAGCAGCTGGAAATTCGGTGCCAGATCCGTCGAGCCTCCTTTCCTTCAATGGAAACATGAGGATAGATGCAATATTGGCGGGGTACAGAATTTTGAAATGACCACTGTACCGCCATATCCAATCCATATCCCACCTGCTATTCGATTATTCGATTTGAAACAGTTGCCTAAATGTCCCGTGTGATCATACCATGTCGGGTCCTGGAAGGATCCCGGCAGGATCCCAACAGTTTCCTCATGACGAGTGCCCTGTTTCTTTGTTACATCCGACTGATGGTCCCCCCAAGCAACTTCCCATGCGAAACCTATTGATTATCAGATCCAACTGTTGATGAACCCCCATAAATATCACACCGCGGGCAGGAGGCAATCCAACTTCTGTACGGACAGCAATGCCTTCCAAGAATATTGGATCTCGCGATGATCCAGCGTCCTGTGATGATCACCAACCAATAAGGCTGCTGTTTTTGCTCCCTCTGCTTCATGAGCAACTTGCAAGGAATGGCTAAGCATCTATTTAAGACCCAAATGTATAGTCTAACTGTTTAACGGAATAATCCCAGAACGTGGTAAGCTATACTATAATCTTATCTATATACATGTATGTATCCAAAGATATAAGGAATCATATGAAATCATTAGATATCAGCATAATTTCAATATGTAGATAGAATTTCATATCAATTGATATCATACATATCACCTCTAGTCTCATTGGGTGCATCCACACTTCGCCTCATCATGACCTCACCAATGGGAACTGCGCTATTCTCCGCTCGAGTTTTCGGGGCGGAGACATTGCTCCGCTCAGCAAAACACCTCAGAAGCTGGGAGCGGCTCTCTTGATCCAGCTTCAGTTGCTCACCATGAACCGGTGATGATTTATGTATATATACATATATGTGTACAATGCATATGGATGCATATGGCCAAACACACAGAATCGAATTGCCGGACCTTGGTTATGCTTTGATCTGTGTAATCAATTGTCTGGTGTATGTTTGCTACACAACGTACGGCAAATAGCCACTCTCTTGCTCAATGATAACTTGAGTAGTGTTATTACAACAGCTTTCACTGGGTTCCACTACACGCCCGCGCTTGACGATGCTCAATAGAAGCACTACTGGTGGATCATGGTCATGGAATGAACTGCCATGCAAAGTCATTCATGCTGTGCAATCATCCACCTGCGACTGGTTCCCGTATGGTCAAGTCTCACAGGTCAAGTTCCTCTCGTCTGAGCTGTTAAGGGATGGTTGGCGACTGCGGTACTCGTATCTAATTATTCAGTCAACTATACGCTTAGGTGATTCAAATGACTGATTGATATGATTCTGCTAGTAATTATCAAACAATTGGGTGGAACTCGTACTTAAGTGTTATACATTCGCGGTATACCAAAGTGATTTCGATCGATGATAGTGATCATTTAGACAGTCACAACCATACAAAGCTGTTGCACATGTCTTGTCAGAAGCTTGCCTGCCCTGGGCAATGTCCCATGGTGTACACCAGCTGTTGGTGGCTATACCCAGCTACCAAAACCAATACAAATGGTTGACCTCTAATCACCATCGACAGTGGTAATGAATCAATTGGCTGTGGGTCAACACCCCGTACCCCTGGTTCCCCTATCATTCACCATTGGTTCCCTTATTATTGGTTGGTCATTATAAGCCATTATTGATGGTTAATATTGACCCATAGCCAATTCGGTTTTGGTCAGTGATGATGGCCAAAAATCCAACGAAATTGAGACAAGCGCGACAACCAGGACAACCGGGACAACCTACAGCCGCCTCTGGAGCTACCATGCTCAATGATTGTCGCTGGAGATTTACATCGAGTTTCACCATCCCCATTTTAGCCATCCACAGTTGAATTTCACCATCAATAGTCAACTGCATGTTACACTTACTCTAATTGGATATATTTGGATATAGATGGATATAGTATCATTATACAGTTGGTGATCTACCATCAATATCTACAATATGTAACATCAATAGAAAGTCTATTTGGATAGATTTGGATCTAGTATGATATGGGGGGTTCTTGAAATAGGGAACCCCCCAAAATGGTTGGTTTCTGTTTGTTTATTACTATGAATGGTTTGGAATGGACGATTTGGGGGTCCCCTATGACTTGAGAACCACCCATATAGTTCCCCTATCATTAACCATTGTTTCATAGTTTTGTTGCTTACTATTCCCCCCTATTAGTTGGTTAAAATGACCCATAGCCGTTGCCTTGGATCTCCTATGACACCAGCTGCGCCAGGACGACGGTGCCAGGATGCCCCACCAGCTCTCTGCGGAAGGTCACCGAGGTTTAGGGCCATGCTGAGGTTGCGCCTGGCCAGGATCCCATGGGCTGACCCGTTTGATCCCAGGAAAACCCGGCAATCTGATGTGAGGATCCGAGGCCAGTACCTACATTGAGGTTAGTAAATGAGGTTAGCCAGTAAACCAGGCAATCTGATGTAGGCACACGTCCCGTTCACCTGATGAGGTTAGTTGACCTTGGTGTACCCACATTTGTGAACAAGTTTCGTGACCTGTGCCTACACGCCATGCATCCAGGTCGGCAGTAGCCCTCAACTGGGGGTCAATTGCAATCCTCAATGTACCTGGTAGGTTCCTTACGCCTCTCACAACCATCACGAAAAACAACTACAACAACAACAACAACAACAACAACAACAACAACAACAACAACAACAACAACAACCTGCTGTCAATCGAGAACTAGCAAAAAATAAATAAGATTAAATAAGTGCATCAACAGATCAAATAGCTAATGACTAACAACAAACAGCTGTCCACTAAACAGCCAACACCAATCACACCTGGTCGCAAGCTGGTTGCTAGGCCTAGCTTGCGGGCATCATGCCGCTGTCCGACATGCTCTCATTGCCAACCACCTCGCAACGACCAACGACTTTGTCGAGACTGGTAAGGAACGATATCACGCCTATCACAGCTGTTGAGAAATTGGTCATAGCGAATTCCTATTGCGATAATGGTCATTGATTGGTAGAGCCGGGAACTAGGGAATTGATGGGAACTGCACTAGGAACGAATATAAATAAGTGATTGAGAAGCCGGACTGGTAGAAACATGGCCAATGTTCATTTCAACATTCATGACGCTACTGTAAGGTCCGAGTGATTTCGATTCTATCTGGAAAAATAGGTAGGCAATGACATGAGCACAACCAAAACAACAGCGCATCACTGTGATGATGCAGGTGGAAGCTGAAGAAACGACATCCAAAACATCAATAATGGCAATGCCAGTGTCCATGGCAAAGCCACACCACAGTTTCAGCATAGTTTACCCGTCCATAGCAATGTACACTGATGAAGGCCATAGAATCTTATCTGCGACAGTGACAGGGAAACTTTTGCGTAGAATCTTGGCAGATTCTGAATTTCATAATGCGGCAAAGCATAATCTCATGGTGTGGGGAAAATGATCATACCATCGTTACTACTACAACATACATCCATACTATACCTATCCCTGCAAATAAATCGGCAAATACAACTCAGCATTTGGGAATGAGTCATACCCAAGTTCCCAACAGAGTCGGGAACTGGAACTCAACCAGTCAGGTTCCAAGCTCCATGCAGGTTAAACAGCTCCATGATTTTCGGGACCCAGGATCCAACGCCCAAAAACTGGTGGGACCTAATA
Source organism: Symbiodinium kawagutii (assembly GCA_009767595.1). Lineage (NCBI taxonomy): Eukaryota > Dinophyceae > Suessiales > Symbiodiniaceae > Symbiodinium > Symbiodinium kawagutii. The sequence continues at coordinate 66,356 of VSDK01013245.1, forward strand.
GTAGGCGAAACCAATCCCGCATGGATGGTGATCCTATGTGATCTAACTATTTATGGACATATTGGACATATATAATGAGGGTGTTCCCTGGACTCCAAATCGTTACCCTAGAAGCGACAAGTTTAACGCTACTGGCCTTGACCAGAAATCGCATAGCCACATCCCAAGTGATCGGTTCCTTCGATTTTCATATGAAGATCATATGGCAGTGGGTCAAAACCCTGTACCCCTGGTTCCCCCATCATTAACCATTGTTTTCCCTATTGTTGCTGGTGGAAATCCCCTATTAGTTGGTTGGTTAATATTGACCCATAGCCATATATCCATGGAATCCCATGGGGATACGCCCAGGCCCAGTCTCCACATCATCCGAAACACAACTCGTTGGGCTCGTTGGGTCCCCAGGAACATCGCTTCGACCAAGGTGCTGCCGCTGCAGCGAAATATGTGGCATTCCAAATGAAATCGTCGGAATTTCTCAGCACATCGATCACCTGACTTCCTCAGCTCCACAACGATTCGTTGGGACCATGCTGCCCATGGGGACCATGACTTTGATACTAGCAATGAGTTGATTTCAGGATTTTCAAGCCATGGATGCAATCCGTTGCTGAATTCTTTCTGTTCCGAAGTATAGGTTGCATCTTGAGCGTCATTCAACATCGTCGAATTATCATCTTCACCCAGGCAACTTCCCCTCTTTGGGGATAACGACAGCCATGGCACGCGTGGTTTGCAGGATCTTGATGATGGAACTGATCCCAGCAGCAATAAGCGTTGCTACCCAGCCATTTCGGTACTTCGCGGTCATCGTCACCCTGATAGCGGAAGGGTCTGTTGGACGGAGACGGAACATGGAGAATGAAATCAAAATCACAGCCCCGTTTTGCAACCAGTATCCAGGGTGAAAATCGGATTATTCCATCCATCATGCCTGCAAAAACACTTTCTCTAGAAACATATATAAGAATTTCTAATAAAACGTTGGAGGAACCAGAATCCTTTGTGAAATAGAAAAAACTATGGAAAAACATTGAATCTAGCGACAGGTCGGTTCATTTGGGGGCTGGTGAAAAGGCAGCGAGCTTGTCATCAGAGTCTGGTTCAAACACCAACCAGTTGTGAACTTCTGACACTTAGCAAATAGTTCGAGTGGAACCACCGAGGAGCGTGCAACCAAGGTCGAGTTTTTTCATGCGAGGGCTACCAGGTTGTGAAAACGTTTATCCTTCATCGGTGATCTGAGCTCCACGGGGATATGGTCAGTCGCCAAGCAACCCCAGGATCTGTTGCTTATCATCCAGCATCGACACCTCAGCTGAACGTGGCAAAACATGTGTTCCACTGTGACGGTCCTGTGCGTTGGGTGCAAATGACATGTATACATATATGACCACAGAGATCCATAGAGATTCTAAATTCAGACTGCAAGGTTCAATGACTATTGAGAGGATAACATTCACCCAACAAGATGCTTCAATGGGCGGTTCAGTTCAGCAGTAGCAATGATGCTTCCTTCGTCAACGAGATGAGCTCATGAAAGTCCCCTGAAGGAATCCTTTCCACCAAAAGAATGGTTGGTTGATCATGGTTGACCTTTCTGGGTCGGCCCAACAACTACTGGGTTCCGTTCTCAGCGAAGCCGCGGGGGGCCTTGGCTTCAACGGCTTTTCAGGAGCTCCTGAGAACTTATACCATGGATTGAAACTTTTGGATTGCGCTGTTCATTTCCAGGCTTTTGATGGATTTCATAGCTGTTTCATGGATTTAGTGGACTTTAAAATAATATAGATTAAAACTTCCAGGCAAGGATTGAAATGGAACGTGTTCGAAATCACCGATAAGAATGATGCTCGGAGCTGTAAGTGACATGGAGCTTTTTCAACCATTGATGATTCACCAGAATAATGCTGGCGAACCATAGCTCCAGTAAGTTATATCGAACTGGGGTCTTCACCCTACTTACTCTGAGGTGGTTGGGTTAGAGACAGTGACACGCCATGTAAGCTGTGAGATCTGTCACAAAGCAGCCGGGTATTTGGAGAGTGAACACAACAGCCATTGAGCTGGGAAACTCTGCTCGTTGTGTGGATACATTGCAGGTCTCCCTGTGCAAAAAGTAAACATGGCAACTAGTTTTAATCCATGGCGACCCCCCTTGTGACATCTGGAATGGGGCCACTGATCATGAATTTCATCAGTGACCATGGCACGATTGCCCAATTCCGACTGGTTGGTTGAAAATGTTGAAAGAAAGTTATCCGACATGAATCGTTCCCCGATCTGGTCTACTGATCGTTACCCAAGGGGCTACTCTTCCAATACTGACTTGGGGTTGAACGGTTGAACCATCCCAAGAAAACGCAGAGCAGCCATGATTGATTGATTACCACATATCAATGTACCGTTGCTTGCGGCATGAGCCAAAGAATGAGAATCAAGAATCGTACCTCTATCAAGAATATAGTCAAGAATATTGGTACACCACGTCAATAATATCGATACCAATATAACATAATAGAATATAAATACCTGCCTGTGAGTCAAGGACCCTTGTTCCCCGGCTCTTCACATCCCATGAATGACCAGTCACTAGCCGAGCGGTTGATGTTGGCCCATAGCCATCAATAGTGGGTATATCTTCTATTAGACTGTTGGTGATTTATCCCCTAGTATCAACCAGTAACCAGCCAACAAACCATTTGTTGCTTGCTAGTTGGTTAGCCACAAGCTATTAAGCATTAATCCCTGGAAGTTCGAACCTATTCAACTGTTGGGTATTGTTCTCCGTGTATCAGGCGTTCAGATTCCATTAACCAGCGAGTCAACCATTGGTTGGTTGGTTGGTTGGTTGGTCGGTCGGTCGGTCGGTCGGTTGGTCGGGGGGTTGGTTGGTTGGTTGTTTGGTTGGTTCAAATTGACTTCAACTGTTGGTTGTTATCCCCTGCTGGTGGTTGATGTGAACAAACAACCAGACTATAACCAACAGTGTTCCACATCTATTAACCAGCTGCTTAACCAACTTCAACTGCAACTGCTTGTAGTAGGTTGCTTGGTTCACCATTGGTTGATGGATGTTGAACAACCAGCTGCTTCACCATTGGTTGGTTGGTTGGTTGGTTGGTTGCTTGGTTGCTTGCTTGCTTGCTTGATGTTGACCCACCAACATCTGGTTTCCAACGCTCGCCGAGCGACGCGACGCTCAATGCTGTGCAGCAGAGCAGAGACTTCGGCGGAGTTCCATTGACCTCGCTGCAGAGACGGGGCGGTGGCGGGGCGAGTGATGGCCGTGGCATGGATATATGGCTATGCCATGGTTACTCTCTTCCCCCTATCACTAAACCCACCCAAACTGAAAAAATTGGGGCTAGCAGATTTCGTTTTTTGCTTGTGGCCGATTACGTTTGATATATAATTCTTTGGGGGTTCAATGGTGAGGATGGATATGGATCATTGATGATGGTGATTATGATCATCATGATGGTAATGGTGATATTTGGGGATGGAGAATGCTGGTTCATGTGTCTTAAGATGATATTGATGAATATTGATGATGCTTGATGATGGTTCAACATGGTTCATGATGACAATCCTAGTTGATGATGTCCATTGTATTGTGACCCGGGTAAAACAATGCATAGTCAATTATGGTCACAAGAATGGCTATCGGAAAGGGTGCTTACATGCGAGGTGCACTTCCCTAAACCCTGGCATGCGGCCCGATGACAATGATTCCTCCCTGAGGTCTTACCTACACAAGGCCTGGCGAAAAACCATTGGTGGGTCAGTCACTTGTAATGTGTGGCGCCTGGGGTCAAGCGAGCTTCGTAGTATGCGGTGCATAATCATCAAAAAGATAATTCCTAGTTGCAAAACCACACTTATACTTCATGAGCCAAGAATCACCAAGCATCGCAAAACTTGGTCGCAACTTATTCTCATACATCACTAGATTGTGAGTTTTCCTGGGTCCCGGGTAACGCTTGACCTTTCCCTCCTTGCATAACTGGTGCAACAATACCACCCAGGGCCACTGCCGCTGATTTCTGTCGGGAGGCGAGAGAAAATGACATCGGCTGCAGCGTCGACCAGGACCTCGCTGTTTTAGAGGAGTCAAAGTCCACATTGGTCGCATACGTCACTAAACGAACACATTGATATCTACATGTCATATTTACATCAGTCCTATCTATATGTGTATAATTGTGTATAATTATAAATAGTATAGTCTAGCAATATATTATCGATTTAGTAGACAGACCTTGTGAAACCAAGGTTTCCTTGTCAAAGAGTACAACTCTTGGTCACAATGGTACGTCATCAACTTTTGAACAGCGACCACAAACAATGGTCAGCCATTTACTAATCAACCAACTCTTTACACAAATGATGGCGATATACAAACCGAACCAATATATACTAACGTCACCACTGACCACAGGAGTTATATAATTGGGAGTGTTGATTGTTGATTGCGTACGAGGGGAAGTAGCACCCGCTGGCGGATTTCTGACGCACGACTAGAGACTTCTAGCATAAGAATCCTGCTGTGGTGGACTGAAGAGAGGACCCATTTTCACGTCCATGAACAGGTCACCATTCATTCCACCACTGATGGTCAAAAGTACCCCGTTAACGCCCAGTTGTAGAAGGTCGGGTGGGCATCTTGTCGGTGAAAATTTGAAATCGATAACGGATCAAAGCCAAAAACGTTGAAACTTCTGATTGGTGAGTGACTGCATTCCTCCAATCCTGTGGTTATTACAGTGACATTTAAATATTAACCATCATCAATTAATCATTGACCATGGCACCGATTGTGATCATATCCTGCATGGGATGCCAAAATATTCCACAGCTGAAATCCATGGCAGCACCTGCTGGTCCCATCCAGTATGAGGCCACTAACCCGGCACCCAGTCCATTGCGACGCTGCTGGGGTTGAGCATCTCCAGAAATGATTCTACGCACCATGTATTTGCTGCTTTTCCGTTTAAGAAACCAAGGTCAACATTTGCATGTCTTTTGGCCAGGCTCGAAGCTCAACACTACTTCTCAAGTCATGCTATCGCTGCCAAAAAGCACACCTTGCCCCAAAAAACACTGGTTCACCCGGTATCACCGTTGTTGTGAAGGCTTTAAGACCTGAATCTTAAATGTAACGCGCAAACAAGCACTGATTTCACTCTTGAAGGTTAGCGCCTCAGAGTCCTTCTCCAGCAGTTCGTTGATGTTGATGGCTGCCTGCAACTCGCCGTGTTCCACTACTAACGGACCTTCTTCCTCTTGGTTGATAACGGTTTTGATCTGGATATGCCAGTCTCTTGGTGCAAAATGGATAGCGAGAGCGTTTAATCTTTAGCATCGAGCCGCTAGAAGAATTGACGGACAGCTCAAGCGACAAGAATCATCGGCTGCAAGGAACGTGTGTCTGCAAAACAACCCGATGGCCAACGACGGCTAGAGGACCTCTCTCATCCTTTCTCCATTTGCAATAAGTGTCCGTCGCCCCCGCCACAGTGCCTGAATGACATTGAACATGATGACACCTAAGCATCCTACCAGCATGATGACAAGCATGATGCCAGGGGAGAAGAGGTCGCCATTGGCGAGCCAGTCAAAGGCTCCAGTCACCATGAAGCAAAGGATCAACCTGGGAGCTCGGACAGAAGTCAACGCCTTTCCGTGGCGATAGCCCAGTTACATGGTGGATCATGGCGGGGACGGCCCCCAATACGAATCCCTGGGTGTATATAACTTGTCAGTGGAGCTGTATCAAAGACTGGGACATCCCAGTACTCTACCAAATGCAAATTTGGAAGCCCTTGAAATGTCTCACGTGCAAAGGTCTTAGTGTGAAGCTAGATGTGCGCATGCACCAAAGATCATAAAAAAACAAATTCATTCAATTTAGCCCAATGTTTTGGCAAGGACACTTCAACCAATTGTCGCAACCAGGTTCTCTATTTTCGATTCCATAGTGGCCGGTGGTGACAATCGGAATTTCCTTCCCCAGGCCTCAACCCTAGCTCTCCCAATCTGATAGCCACCCCAGCCACGTCATATCCAAGGTGATGCCCCCAAGAATGCACTGTCAACACTGCCGAGATCGGACAATGTTGAAGTTAGAAGCCTCACCTGTGAACTCAGAAGCCTTGCCCCTGAACTTCTTCACAATTGATTTCTGGTTGGTTAATCATTCATGACTAGGGAAAATAAAAATGTTGAAAACCTCCACGCAGATTTAGACTTCAAGCAGGGGCATGACCCAATATCCGCAGGTCTTCCCGTCTTCTGGGAAGCAATTTCGATGGTGCCCCGACACACCCCGACACCTGGAGGGTACCTCTACAGTGATGAGTTTCCCATGGTTCTGCTGATCGATTCTTGGATACCATGAGGTACCCGGCTGATTATCCATCACTCATGGAGAGTTTTGCCTCATGTTGCAGTCATGTCCAGGTTTCCCAGGAGTTTCAGAGCTGAACAAATATGGTCGAAGCAATGGGTGTTTGCGGATAGCTTTTTTGATGGATACTCAATATATCACCAATGTATTTATGGATACTCAAAATGATGGTGACCCTTGGTGCCACTTGGCGACCCAACTGGTGACCTTTGAATCTGATTGCCAGGCAGCTGCAGGGTCAGCACTCCACAAAAGTCCATTGCGGCGGATTCCTGAGGAAGTGCAGCTGTGGGGGCCCACATGGGGGGGCCTCAAAGCCTGGAACTTCACAGCTAGAGCCAAAGCCTAAGATAACCATCTGTGTGATAGAGCACATGCTGTGGTCGCTGTGGGCATTTGCTTGTTGCATGTTGTTATGTCTTGAGCGTATTTCTTCAGACCATGGTGATATTCCCGGATCATTAAAGACATGATCCAACTCCAACGGGATCACCGATTTCTGCGGAGGCAACCACGACCATCAACAAGGCTATCCTTCGCAAAGCCATGACCCCTCGCTGCTCCAGGGCGAGGATCGTCCAAGAAGTCAATTTGAATGTACTTCCTGGGACTGCTGGTGACGGACCAAACATCCCCAGTTTCACCAGGGGAATCGGTCAACATCATAACTGTGCCAATCATCACGGTTAGTAAAAATCGTGCGAATAATCGGTCAGCTGTGTTTCTTTCACTTGCTGACTTCCGGAAGAGGGTATATATATAATAGAATTGTCAGATTCACGGCAATTACCATTCACAATCATGAATGAATTTGAGGAGTAATAGCCATGCATAAGCATTCATAAGTTCACTATTCATCATCACTAATTAACAATCCTGAATAGCCACCAGTCACTTTTAACTTATGACCCGCACCACTGTTCATAGATTTGATGATCCCCGTAGCCGCACACTGCCTTCATGGGCTCACAAACAGTCAGCCGAGGAAACATCAAACGAGAACAAAACAAATGTAACAAATTAGAAAATGGCTGCAACCAATTACGTAGTTCACTCAATGGCTCAGAGTGGAAGCCCAATAGAAAGGAAGCAATACAGGCTTTTGAACACTGCCAATGCGATGCAGATCCAGAGCGAGCATACAGAGATTTGTCCACAGCTCACACTCTGTCTGGACTGTACCATGTTCAGAATCTTGTGCATGTCATGTATACTAGTAACTAGTATGTAACAGTATGTACATGAATGATGCATTCATTCCTTCAAGGGACTCGTGCCAACCAACATTCGACATGTCCATCCACCTGTGTATACCACCCAGCACGGCACTTCAAGGGCTCCTCAGATCCCACCAGGCTTTGATATCCTCCACGTTCATCAAGTCCAGCTTCTCGGGCCCTAGGGTTCCACCAGCATCTGAATAGTCAGTGTGAAACACCAGTGGAATCTCATCACCAGGGTGGCATGTTGACAGATTCATGAAAGTTCCAGTGGATGATGTAACAATTGTATACAATTGTAACCATACTCTCCCATTTATCAGGTAGCAGAACCAACTACTGCTTGCTGAGGGATACACAGCTATTTTCTGGTGATAGGCTGATGGATATTGCTGGTATATCATCCTGTGTTTGTCTTTTGTCGCTGGTTGTTTATAACTGGATCAACCAACCCCAACCAACCCCAAACCAACCCCAACCAACCAGTCAGAACATGTGGTGACCAAGTCAGGGGGGAGATCATCAGCTAAGCTGCCTGATATCTTGGTGTATTTAGGGAGGGTCCATGATCTAAGGGAATCCATGGGAATCCAGAATGATAGCCACCCAACATGGCCCGCATGGGAAGATAAATCACCTGTGTCAAAATTGCTGACGGTTGATTACTGCGCATCGCCGCTCCTCCAAAACTGGTCGTTTCACTACAAAGAAACAAGTCATCTTTGGTGATTTGCATGAGATACCGCGGTACATGACAACGACATTCCCGGATTGCATAGTCAAAGGCCACCTGCTACCAGTAGATAGATAGCCGGGTCATGGTTAGTCGCCTTGGATCCTGGCCAATTATCAAAGTATCAAAATTGAACTGAGTTCATAACACAGAAGTGTACATTAACTATTGCAGTACACTGCAATATGCGCGCGTGTTTTGATCGATTATGATGCGCTTCGAGCCTCGTCCAGGTTAGATCCTTGCAGAATTTGAATGCGTTTGGGACATTGCGAATGCCAGAACTGACATGCGGGAAGAAGTTCCAAAAGGTGCCTGTCACGACCCATTAGTTCAATCTTGGTGAGGAAACCTACTTGGGCTCCAGCAAGCCACCTGGTTTCCCCACACTTACACAACCTTTCTGGGAGGGTTGGGAGGAGGATTTCCCAACCATAGGATTGGGAAGCAGTATCCCTTCGCTGGGGATGGGCTAGGTCTTTAGGTTGTTGCTGATTGGCTTTGGGCATAATCCTTGTATGTGTTTGCTGAAGAATAGGTGTGGCTGCACCTTGCTATTTTTTGGGAACTTCGCTTTGTGTGAGCTTGAGGACAAAGCCCCTTTGTGCTGGTTTGTGACAGGGCAGTGTTGGCTGGGCTGCCACTTGTTTGAAAGTGGCTGAAGCAAAGTGTGCTGAATTAGGTTTGTTGGCCTCCCAGGTAGGCTTGCATTTGGCCTCCCAGACATTGCTGGTGAGCCCAGCATGGGGGGGCATTTGGAAATGTTTGCCTCCACGCGCCTGCTGCTGCTTCCCCCCCTGCTTGGTATGTTTTGGGTCAGCCCCTCCCCCCAAAGTAAGGGATTACCCCAATTGATGGACAAACATGCCGACCCACAGCATGTCGCAGCTGGGTCTTCCGAGGGGCCCATGATTCGCTCCAGTGCATGTCGCAGCTGGTTCTCAGTGATCACAGCATCGCCAAAGCGGTTGTTGTTGCCTCTGCGCATCCGCTGAAAAGGTGAAACCTTAAGATCCTTAAGGGTTGGGTGCATCAATCTGCCATGGTTGTATCTTCAAAAGCAGCGGCTGGTTCTACCACACATGATAGCAAGACCGCGACTCGTTGATTACAATCTCACTATTGGTTTGTGATACTCCAACAATCATTGGGGCCATCCTGCACCATCTAGAGACATCCGTACAGTCAAGTGCCAAGAAACTCAAGGCATTCGCTAGGATGCTTCGCAAGCTCTCGCGGTCGCGCTTGCTCCAGCTCTCAATGTTCGAGTAAGACGTTAAGGTGCTGAAGAGCAAAAGCTGCTTGGCATTTTGGTCCATGCCTTTTGAGATGCAGAGAATGTTCACTGACAAATGGAACCTCGGTGGCTAAAGGTACGAAGAGGGTCCCAGGGTCCCACAACAGACTACAACAACCAATGTGTGTCTCATCATTGGGCATGATCAGCCATCAATAGACCAGCAAGAGTGGTTTGGGAAGAACAGGGTTCAAGTACCTGACATACTCGTACCTCAAGCCAATGGATCTGCAAACCGACACGTACTGACATGTTGCTATTCTGCTTCGGATACAAATATATATATATATACATGAACAAAATGAATATGATCCATCTAAACAAGATTATAAACCAAAATAGTAGGCGATCTGTATTGTTTGTGCATATATGGTCGCAAGATACGATGAATCGGAAATGGTTCATTCAACTTTATATAGGTGCCAACGTTGATGGCATCCTGGTTTGCAAAGGCCTTCAAGCGATGGCCACATACAACTGATAGTCGCAACCAATGATTGATAAACCCTATGCCGGTTGTGAGTCTAAACTCATCCACGCACTCACATAAAGAGCTTCGAGAAGAAGAGAACGGAAGTGTGAAAGTATGTCGTGGGATTGTATGTAATCTGAGCCCCGGATTAATAAAACCCTACAAAATAATATTAAAAAATTTCAAAAATCATGATTGCATTAGTAATGTATTAATTAACCATAGTATGCACGCATGATTGCATTTCATGTCATGCAATGTCATGTAATGTATGCACTACTTATGATTGCATATGCAGTGGTTTCTCGAAATAGGGGTACACCCAAATCATCATCCAATCTTGTTCATTTATGGTACGAGTAATAAGCCAACCATTTCGGGGGTTCCCTAGTTTGACAAACCCCCCTATGATGGATTCATCATGATTCATCATGCTCCATGTAGTCACATTTTAGTTTATCGGCTATGCTATGCCTTCAAGTAGTCATAGCACTTTTGATTACCGTCAATTCGTCTGTCGGAATATCATTAGCTCTCATGGTGTCATCGCTCTATTGCCTATGGTATTACCATCATAAGCACTCATCATTACCATAGGTATTCATGATTCATGAATGCATGGTGTAGTTCCTTATAGTAATCACCTATGAATACCTATGGTAATAATTACCTACAGTTCATGACCTACTATATATATATATATATATATATATATCTAGTCTAGTATCTATTACTACTTATAATATCCTATGACATCCTATGACTATACCTACAAATGTTGGTTTCTGATTAGTGTAACCCCCCTAAAGTAATGAAAATAGGCATGAAACCAACAGGTAGATACGATCATCAGAAACCAACATTATACCATCATTACCTACACTAATTACCACCAATAGGTACAAATCAGAAACCAACATTACTGGTCAATGATTGTCAATCAACCATCATTACCATCATTACCATCATTGTCATTACCATCATTACCATCATTGTCATTACCATCATTACCATCATTACCTGCGGTAACCACCATTCATGCCTGGTATCTCCGACCTTCCATGATCCAAGGGGCCAGGACACCGCGGCGCCGTAGGATTTGATCACCGAAGCCGCGAAGGCCAAGGCGTCCATGCCACAGGACATGCTGAGCTCAGGCAGTTCGCCTGGAAAGGCGAAGCGGGCGTCCATAGGTGGTCGGTGATGATGGATAAATGATGGAAAAGTATGGTAAATGATGGATCAGAATGATAAAAAATATGGGAAATGATGGTTGAAATGATGGTTGAAGTGATGGTTGAAGTGATGGGAGATGATGGGAGATGATGGTAAATCATGGTAAATGATACTGATTGTGATGATAAGGATGTTTAATTTTGACTAGTGATGGATGAGGGTAATATGATGGTCAATCAATGCTTCGTGATACAAGTAGTTCATGAATGCGAAGCAAGGTATTTAGTTTCCCCAGTAAACTTGGTCGAATGCATGAAGTCAGATTGGCCAGCAATCGGCCCACAGGCATACAAGAAAACAACGACCGCAACCACCAGGGATCAAAATAATCAACACAGGAGTGGACTGAGGGTAGCTCTGCAATTTTCGTTTTTTGGGGGGAGATCCATGTCCGATGATGCCACAACAGAGATTGACATCGGTTATCGATAAATGGCGGTACCCCCTCAGAATGGTCATTTATCATGGGGAGACAACCAATCATTGGGGTTTATAATGGTTTATGAGGGTACATCATTTGTGGACAAATACACCATCTGGTTGCGAAGGATAGCACCGGATGTAGGACTCCTCTACAGGGCAGCACTCCTTGTAGCTCCAAAGCTCCCTGTATGGCTGCCCTGGCTCCCAAGGACCACATCCCACCGCTTCCATGAGCTGCCAGGCTGCTGCTGGCGGGTTTGCCCTGGCGGATTGCCATCTGCAGCCAGGTCAGAAGGACAAAGAGAATCACCGTGGAACACCACACCATCCTGGCACGGCGACACTGACCCCGCCCTGGACCGGTAGAGAAACCCAACGAGATCTGAATCCAACCTGGACATACCTGGATCATTTCACCATGTGAATCTGCTGGATAGTACCCGTTGATTTGTGAAAGGTCTGTTGTTTTAAGTTTGAGGCTCTCATACCAAATTGCATAATTCAAACAAATATCGATAGCTCAGTAAGCAAACTATGAATTGAGACTCCCAGAGTCCCAAATATCAATAGCTCTTGACTGAGTGTTGCTTGGGACTGAGAGTGCTGACCTATATTCCAAGGCGATCATAATCCAATCCTGGGGGTTGTCCCAAACTGCTGATGATGGCGGTTTCTTCCCTGCGAAACATCAAACTCCTTCCGGGCACTATGATGGATTCATCATTATATGTATGTGTGTATATTGAAAAACATATATATATATATATACATAGATATCATGGATTCATTATTCTCCATATCGCCACATTATTGTGGTTCTACTTCAACTCCATAGACCCCATGGATTTAGGCTTATCGGCTCTGCCGTGGCTCTTCCCGGGGCTCCAGCGGCCGGCGCGGCCGCCGCCAGGGCGGCCATTGATGTTGATTGACAATCATTGACCAGTAATGGATCCCATGGGCTGACCCCTTTGATCCTAGGAAAACCCGGCAATCTGATGTGAGGATCCGAGGTTAGCCAGTAATGTTGGTTTCTGATGATCGTATCTACCTATTGGTTTCATGCCTATTTTCATTACTTTAGGGGGGGTTACACTAATCAGAAACCAACATTACTGCTCCATGGTTGGTGTCGGTGCTTGAAATTTTTGTGCGCTTGGTGATGATGTATCACGTTTCGAACCGTGTTGCTTGTCCTCCAGTTGAGTAACCCATATCAGGAACAAATATATGTGCTCTCGACTAATTCACAAAAATAACATCAATATCCCAATCAACCGTACGGGGCACCGCCCCCATGTAACTTCTTCGTCTGTGTTTGTGTGTGTGTGCATTCACAATATCATATAATCACATTTAAGATACACTATACTCATAGATATTCATAGTTATTCACATACGGAATCATATGTGGGTGTTCCTCAAAATAGTGGTACCCCCAAATCATCCCTAATATCATACAATCATTGATCCTCAATAATAAACCAACGATTTCAGGGGTTCACAATTTTAAGAAACACATGCATATATATATATGTATATATATATATATGTAGACCTTGTCACATGCGAAGCTGCCCTTGAGACCACCGGCATCGCAGCGCCTGTATAGGCCGCTGGATGTCTCACTGATGTCCCAAGTGCGGTACAACTCATCCAGATTTCTCGGGGGCATCTGCTTGCCATAGGCGTCCGGAAAACTTCGCTGCAACCTGGGGGACCCAGGGCCGGACCCAGGGCCGGACCCAGGGCCAGTACTCCCACAGCCTGCTGTGCGAAATTGAAAAGGAAGGAAACCATGCAGTAGTTTCGACCTGAATACTTGAGATGCTAAAGAATTGGACCGACTGCCACTGAGGCAACGAGGTGAAAACAGCCATCCACAAGAGAAGCTGGTGAGTTGAGGCAGGGATTCAATCCATGCGCTGTTGTAGTTTGCTTTTTAGTTTTACTCCTGGGTTGGCAAGCCAAGCTGTAAGCCTCTTCAAAGCAGCTCCTAGAATCCCCTTGGAAAAAAACCAGCCACGGCGCTGGCGCTTCCCGCCAGCTGTTCTCCAACTTGCTTGCTGGCTTGACCCATCAAACCACTATAGGTCGCCCATAGTCGCCCATGGTCGCCCCTGTAGCCCTGGCTGTTCACATCGCCGATCAGCTTCCCGGTACCAAGTGTTGGGGTGTTCACCTTCCCAGTTGCTTGGTGAACCAGCTGGCGATTGTTGCCTAGCATCCTTCACCTGCTGCTCTTCCACCTAGATGATGGTTTCTCAAAATAGAGGTACCCCTAAATCATCCACTCATATGATGCCTGTATGATGGGCGTTCACCTATCCATGTCGTAGTGGTTGCCCTGGGCCCCTGATTCCCAGTTGTGATCTTCCCAGCAACTTCTCCAAGAACATCATGGCATTGCTCTTCCGGCCGCTCGGGCTGCTAGGGCTGTCGTCCTTTTGAACCGCCGCGCTGGCTTCCAGTCGATTCCGAGCCTTTACCTGGCATGCTTGGTCATGGTGAGTCCTGGGGAGGGAAAATTCATAACCATGGTAATTGATAGGTGAACCATCAGAAACCTACAAGCTAAATATAGCAATCCTAGTAATACTTCATGGTCAATGATGAAAAGCCAGCTCCAATATCCAAAAACAAACTTTGGGCGGTTTGGGGGCTCCCATTGGGCCTCATTGCCTGGTCAACACAGCGTCCGGACCTTGTGGTAGTGCACATGGGCAGCAACATCCAAGATCTGAATTTGCAGAATCCTGGGCCCACGGCCAATTGCATCGCCAAAATGGAACTGCTTCCTACATGGGGAACATGTCCACAAGAGAACATCAGGTACAGTTGATGTCAGTTGATGTCAGCTGGTATGACTCGCTATCACTTGGTATCACTTGATATCAATTCACATCACTCGGTATCAGTTGATATCGGTTGATATCAGTTCTTACCACTTGATCTTGATATATGGCTGTGGGTCAAAACCCCGTAATTACCCCTGGTTCCCCATCATTAACCTTTGTTTTCACTTATTATTGTTGTAAATCCTCCACTAGTTGGTTGGTTAACTGCTTGACCCATAGCCACATTGATATATTGATTGATGGATCATGATGGATCGGAGTTGCTGGGAGCCCGGGTTTTTCCTACGGCTCCTTGCCGTCTCAGTGGCAGTCACCAGCAGGTGACTCCCGAGAGCTTTCGCATGGCGAATCGAATCATTCTGGGAGGGATGGCAATTCATCGATTCAGCAGGTACATAGAGGTCCGGTTGGTGCTTGAGCTACCCCTATAATTCGTAGTGAATAATGGTTGATTGTGGTTATATATGGTTCATAATGGCTAATAATGATGATTGAGTAGATAGAATATCAAATTGGACCATCTCCAATTGGTGAATAGTTTGGATATTGAACATGGGGGATATTCTATAGATTTTCCAGGATGGTTATACACAGATATTACCAATCTTGGGGAGTAGGGCGGTCTGTATAAATCCAGACTCATCCATTTTAGATCGATGGTAATCTTTATAGTGACCCCACTAGCATGCAACAGGGTCTACCATCAAACATATTGGCAAAGTCTTTAGGAAGAACAATGACCTATGTGCTTGTTCACCAGTTGATGTAGTGCCATTGACTCCATCCCACTGTGTCTATCCAGCAGCCTCTGAATTCATAGACGGAGCGATTCCAACATGGCTGGTTTCCCTGCAATTTCGATCACCGTAATTTGCTCCCCCGGTGCCTGAGCAAGAGGAGGGAGGTCACGCTCAACGCGTTGGTCAGCATCGCCACCGGTAAGGACCTCGGTCACAGCGTGGGGAGGGGAAGCTGGCTTGGAAGCCTGCCGGGTGTGGCAATTACCACCTGAGATGCTGGATTCCGTGGAGGCGACAAATCACCAGTGTCTCAATTGGATTCAATTGGAAGGTCCAGTGTCAGTTCTATCCACAAAGCGCAAGGTGTGAAAACTGGATGTGAATCATTTCCACTACCAGTTCTATTGTCAATCTGGAAGGTCCAGTGTCTATTTCGCGGCAAGGGGATCATTTGCCAGAAGGTATTCACATCCACTGGTGGAATTTCTGCCAGAAAAAGATTCACTGATAGAATGGGAAGCCGTCCATTGGGATAGAATCGGATCAAAAAGCAAAATCTGGTAATCCCAGTGATTCATATGTTGTAATGTGACCCTACCGTCACTGTGGTTGGTTGATGTGAATCTTTCAGGAACCTCCTATGATTGTACATGCAGACATACCTACATAAATTACACCACATCATCACATTACAGTGCATCACATTACATTATATTGCATACAAAACAGTGCAATGCATTATATCACATGCATAAGATTAGATCACATTGCATTACAGTACATTACATTACAGTAGATAGCATTACAGTGCATTACAGTGCATTGCATTACATCACGAATTGCATTACATAACATGACATTACACCACGTAACAATTCATCACATAAGGTTGCATTTGCAGAACATTACATTGCATAACAGTACATAATATGACGTTATATTCTATGAAACGATGCAAAACACTACATGCGATTACAATTATATTTACATGTTGCATACATGAAAATAGACCTACATCTTTAAATATACAAATACATCCGAAGATATCCGAAGGTATTTATGCATACTCAAAGTGTTCCTGGCCTCCCCATAGAAAGTGATCAATTGAACAAAGGATGTACATAAAAACCTGCCAATTCTGCACAAAGAAAAACAACATGGGCTCCTCAGCTGACTTTGATTCTTCAAGAAAGCACTGCAATCGAGGGCCAAGATGCTCAAATGCACTCCTTGAAGTGCAATCTGTTCGTCCGGTGAGCGTGCCATCACATGTAACGAGATCCTGCAGTACAACTAGGAACAGCAACTGGTCTTGGGTAGAAAAGCACGAAAAGTATCAGGGTTTGACTACTGCGTAGACACTGCTATCACATCAAAGTGGTAATTCTTTGTCACAAGACCGATCCAAATCTGCTGTTGAGATCATGACAAGGCTGGATCCCATTGCCAACAGGACTCGAGTCAATCCAGGGCCAAAGATCAAAGTGTTCCTTTTCTCAGGACTTCACCACTTGAACACTGGGTTTGCAGCATCCACGAATTTCTCGAAATTTGGATACCTAAGAAGTTGGGTACGCAAAAATTATGAAAATGGAACAAACAAAAACGACAGGATGATTGGGCTGTTTAGAAGCCATTTAGAGAGCCCTACGAGACATCCCCCCCTGGGCCAAGCCAGTCTGGAGGCTCAAATCCGCAACCATTGAAGAATTCCGACAGGTCCGAGTCCTGGGGCATCATATCTATATCTATACATATATGAATCTATGTATATCCATATCATCTTTATAAAAATATATACATATACATAATATACCCTCCAACGAACCAACCTGGAAGCTAAGAATCACCGTTTTCGGCAGGAAAATCGTTACAAATGCTGGATTTTTCCAAGCAACCAGATTTGTTTACCAGAGAGTATGGACCTTTAGGGACTTGTTTGACACGCCCAGCCCCCAGTCCCAGCCCCCAGCGCCCCCGGTCCCCAATGACGACATCTATCAGCATCAGCCAGAGCAAGGCCTGGAACTCTGGTGAAGTTTCCAAGTGCATGGATACAGAATCTATATACAAAGATGTGGTGCTTATGGTGGTTCATAGGGGTTGATGTGGATGGTTTATCGTGGTTAATATGGATCATTAGTAGTGGTTAAGGTGAGTGGGTCATAGTGGTTTACAATGGTTTGTAATGGTTTATATTGGTTTGTAGTGGCTAAATGGGTCACTTATAGTGACTAATGACGTAAGTTCATGTGCAATATCGTATGATTAAAACCATTATCCTGTGTTTATTTACCAGGGGATAATAAGCAATAATAGGGGATATACCAATTACAATGGCGGTGTTTTGCTCTTAATGACCTTGGTGATTTGGGGGTCCCCTATGTTGAGAAATCACCAAATGTATGTGGATATGAAAGTGGATGTACAAAGTGAATATACCTATTTACAGACATGAAGACCCTATCCAAGGTGGAGTAGTGCAGAGGTAGATATGTATATATATATATATACATACAAGACACGTTGGACTCTACACACGCGCGACAAAGTCACGCCAAAGTCATGCCAACAGGGTAATTCCTACCGGCACCGCCATTTCCAAAAGTCACGCCAAAGTCACGCCAACAGGCTAATTCCTACTGGCACCGCCGCGGCAAAGATCTCATTACTAAAAATACATGCTGATGGGCACATACATTCAAACACTGGCCGTTCGAACATCAAATCCCAATGGCACACTGCCAAAACCAATGTGCAGGTCATGAGCAAGGCACACAACCAAAATCACATCGCCAGCTTGCATTTTGTCATTCCAATGATTGGAAAATATTCTGGTTAGAAATGCTTTCCCCAGTGGCACACCATTGAAACACTTGGTAACTCATGAGAGTAGCGAGCACGTCAAACAAAGCGGTTTGAACATCAAATCTCCATGGCACACTGCCAAAACCAATGCGCAGGTCATGAGCAAGGCACACAACCAAAATCACATCGCCAGCTTGCGTTTTGTCATTTCCGGGATTGTCATCGCCAGCAGCAGCAGCAGCAGCTAAGAGATCTTAGAGCAAACCGTTATCTGTCTGAAAGCTCCCCAAAAAAAAACGACGCCAAAACGACGTGGAAACGACGTGTCCAACGACGCTGCTCAGCATCTTGAGCCAAGGACGCTGGCACCTCTACATACCCTAACTGCAAAGAGTTTGGATCTTTCTCCAGCAGGACCAACAGTCGCAGTCTATCAGCAGCAGTGGACTCTCTTGTCAGTGGCTCCAGCTTTGAGCCTTGAGCCAGCAATGAGTTGGCAATGTACAGAGCGCGCAGTGGGAACATGGGTGTGCAGTGTAGCAGTGTACGCCAACACAACCAAGAAACCAACCAACCCACCCACCCAGCAACTAAACAGACCATGACAACCAGAACGTCACTACGTTGAGCCAACCGACTCGCGCAAGGCACAGCTGGTTTTTTAGGTCCCATATATTCAAATAACACATGCATTTATACATTAATCACAAGGGCACCGCCACAAAACTGCCAATAACAAACAAAAATCATCAGAGCTCGCATACGTTTTGGAATTGGCACGACTTCTTACGTAAACCTTTCCCCAAGCTAAATATGATGGTTCCATAGGTTGTTGGCACGACATTGTCTTCCCAGTGTAGTTGATTTTACATATTGATTGTCGTTGATTATGGTTGAATATACTGACAAAAAATAAATACAATTGTAAGACTCTACATACTGACATGGAAGGATCTGACCAGCATGAGAAATGTTGGAGTTTCTGCCGCACATGCTTATGGTCTGTACAAAACCCTGCAAAATATACATGTATGACGGGAGTACGTATGTATATATATAATATATATGTGTGTATGCCCTTACCACCTTGCGGATCTTTGCGGGAATTTGAGGTGGGGTACGTTGATTCCTGGTGTGTTTCTTGCACCTTGAAGAGCCCGTTCATTTGTAGAAACATGTTGACATACGTATGTGGAAACAGACAAATCACCGGAGGCAAATTCAAATAGTGACGAAAAAATAGGTACGAGTAATCGAATATCACTCAATATGATCTAATTATTACAATTGCAGTCTGACAGCTTGAGCTTTACAAATAAGCATGGAGATGCCAGAGGTTGCATGGGTTTCAGGTAGCAATGGGAAAAACAAACCAGCTAACCCATGGTTCAACTAGCTGGTTAATGGGTAATAAAAGGCTATAACAACCAGCAACTGTAGGGGATCTGCCCCGGGTTCCCCGCGCCGCAGGGGTGACGCTGAAGGGTCACGTGGCCTCGCTATGCAGCCAATGCCGAAGGTGTCGAGCGGTGCTTTGATCTGGTGGAAAAATCAGCCTCGAACATCGGAACCAGCCGGGTGATGATGTTGAATTCATTGGTTGATTTATTTTAATGGGTTGATCTATTACTCAGGTTGAATTTTATTATCATGGGTTGATGATGTTGAATTGATTGGTTGATGGTTGTTAATGGGTTGATTTTATCAACCAGCTAAGCCATGGTTTAACCATCTTTGGTGATTGGTTGATTTCATGGGTTGAATGTATTTTTTAATTAATGTTGGTTTCTGATTAGTATCTACCTGTTGGTTTCATCTATTTTCATTACTTTAGGGGGGGTTACACTAATCAGAAACCAACATTATAATGGGTTGATTTATTACTCAGCTGAACATGGTGTCAACCATGCTTGATCAATGGTTAGCCTGGCTTAGTTGATGGTTAGTTGATGGTTGGCCTGGCTGTCAATCATCAATAAAGCATCCTCTAACCATCAACCAATCACCAAGTGAATAGTGATTGTCATCATTTCTGAACAATAAATCAACCCATCAATAACCAATCATTAATGTTTGACAAACCCCTGGTTCTTGATCATCAACAAGTCAAGATGAATCGAGAAGCAGGGCCCAAACGAGTTGGGATACGTCAGGGGTTCAGCATCCCAGCAAAAGGTACAGTAGTGGACAGTAGAAGGTTCTTGGAAAAACCTGAAACATCACAAGTGGCAACCAAAAACCTGTTGGTCACATCACAACAATGTTGTTGAAGCAATTAGTGTTGAGGGGGTGGGCTATGAAAGAATCACTGTGAAAATTGAGGCAAGTACAAACTCCTGCACCAATCCCTTCCCTCTAAGATGAAATCCTTCGAAGAAGCCTTGGTTCAGTGAGAGGTACAATACAGTAAGTGTGCAAAAAGGGTGCCAAAAGGCCAAAACCGTGCAACACTGGTACAATAATCATGCAAAACGCAAGACTTCAACAGAAGCTACTGGTAGGCCCAAACAAAGTCAAGCTATCCAAGCAGGAGGGCCACAGTGCAGCTTCCACATTGTCATGCTGGGCACCCCATGATTTCAAGGTGACTGACATGTTTCCGCCTAGCCTGAACATCCTGGGGGTGGCCCATGGTAGCCTAACTAGAGGAAGGGACCTGCCAAAGGACCAGCTGTGGGCTCTGTGGTCACCTTGTGCTGCCTTATCATTTCATCATCATCAAAAGGATGACGCCCAGCCGCCCAGCCAAACTTGTTTCACACTACGAAACGAAATCACACTTCTAAAACGGAAGCCCAATCCGG
>VSDK01013245.1:96997-114886 GCA_009767595.1 Symbiodinium kawagutii
TCCCTACATCCAGGAGAGTTCGTCTTTTGTGGTATCTGTCGTTTGAAGCGGCACTGTGTCGGATCACGTGCGGTTTCAGACATTCCACATTATATCCCAGTGTGTAGTTGGCCTGTCGCATCCATCTCTCATAGTAAGACAAGGTGAGCTGCGGAAACAAAGGTCCCTGTCTACGGTGCATCCAAAGCTTGAGGACATCCTTCAACCAAGCATGATGAGGAAGATCACCAAGTAGAACCGAATCATCCGTCTTACCAGTCTTAGTAGTTTGTTGCAGAGTAGAGGGAGCTATAATGACAGACCAATGAGGATACTTCTTTCCCTGGGGTCCTGTGACTTGATCACAGGTCAAAGACAAACACTCCGAAGGCCTAAGGTATCCATCGAACTGCAAAGACAAAGCCACCGCGATATCTTCCCGATTCTGTTCTAGTGCTAAGGTTGCAGCATCCCAGATAAACTCTTCCGGTACCGGTAGCCGCATGCCTCCGGGTGCCTCACGCTTCCATCCAGCTAGCCCCTTCTTGGACATGACGAGGAAGTCATCTTTATTCACATCGCACTCCAGAAGCTGTAAACCATAGATCAGGTAAGAAGCGGCTGAAAACTCCATGTCATGTTTATACAGTTCAGTGATGTAGAGATTAACCGTGGAATCCAGGTTATTAGCATCATACCTCTTCTTACGCATCCGTGCCCATTTCCTGAAGTTCTCCACACATGCCAAATACCGAGAGAGAGTAACTTGACTAACCCGTTTGGCCCTCAGCAGAATCTTGTCAGAAACGGGTTTACCATCCAGCCCATAGCGAGCCCTCTTAGTTCCACCTTTCTCCAGCGCTGGTTTCCGCTTTCTGCTGTCTGCGGAACTTTGACTGGAGTTTTTGGATGTCTTCGTTCGTGAACTGCCCAAAAACGACTGGATGTTCTTTGATGAAGCGAGACGCTTCACGCAATGGGTCTCTGCCGGAGCCACTGTCCTGACCCCGCCCACCTGAGCCAGAGTTTGAGCTGGTAACCTTAGCAGCTGAGGCGTCACCACTAAAGGACGCTTCTGAGAGAGCAGAGAGGAAGTCATTTCTCCTCCTCCATCCTAACTTCCCAAAGGAGACTGCTGGCGCAATCTTCGCTGCAAGTTGGGCCCAAAAATCACATAACTTGTAAGGATATGCTCCGGCCAGAGCAGTGCGGTTCTTGTATGTCCATTTGCCATCCAGTTTGACCCGTACAGTTCCAACCAATTGTTGATGAGCATGACCTCCACAACATTTACGATGTAGTTTGGTGAAGGAATCCTCATTGGTGAGTATGCTAGTGCTCTTTCTGTGTGGCTCCCCATATTGACACATATCGAAGTGAACCAGTTGTACACGAGAATCTTGCAACAAATCCAGTATAGGTGAAAACTCCCATAGTCGACTGTACCGTGGATTTTCCAGCGTGAAAATGATACCCCGTTTCAAACATTCGCGAATGACCCTGCATGTGAAAAGGGCAGAGGCCACTGCTGCTCGTTCTTTGGCTCGTGCTTTCGTGAAGTTCTTTATGTTGCGCCGGGCTCGGCTCCAAGCTGTGCATGGTGTCCCCAAATGTACCCACCAGATCAAACCAGCCGTGATGAGTCCAAAAATAAACTTCTGCACTCCTACATCCAGCAAGTTGTAACAAGACCCGTTTTGGAGTTCAAAGGGTGGCCATGCAAACATTCCAGACTTCTTGACACATTCCGTCAGCCTAGCTGTGCCAGCAAAAAGTTCCAGAAATCCAGGTCGCCCAGCCTTGTCGGATCCAAGGGGCACCGGCCTCCTGCAACTCCCACTCTCTTTCGAGTCGGCACCTGAGTCGGTGCAGGTGGGAATCACTGGCGCCGTAGGCTTCACAAAATCCGGCCCATGTTGTCGCGAAGGAGCATCTGCTGGATTGCGGTCAGTTGGAATATGTCGCAAGTGTATATCTATTGATCCACAAACAAGATATGCAGCAGCCCGTCGACACAATTTGTTGATGCCATTCGAACTGCTCCTACCCTTTGAAAAAGCCAAAATGGATACCATTGAGTCCGAGAGAATCAAACACCGAGTACCAAGATTGCTGCTCGTCCTACAAAGTCTGCGAATCGCCATGAGCACCACTCTACCCTCCTTCACATTAATGTGTTCGTCTGTGTGGTCCCAGCTCTTCGAACAAATAAGGTCCCATCTAGTACTATCGCTCCAGCAATCACTGATGGGTGGAATATTGAAGACCTCAATCTGTCTAGGCTCATGCTCCACTGGTCGTCCAAAAAGTCTAACTTTCTTCTGTGGGAGATTGTCTTCATCTGCCAACTTGTCTGCCAATATCCTACCAAACGATGTTCCAGTCCCAAAACCAGCTTGCGGAACACTCCCTCCAAAAGTAGAGTCCTGCATATCCGGGGGCTCGACGAGAAGTCCATCCGAAGAAGATGGAAGTTGCACCGCATCGGTCCTCTCCAAGAAACGCCACCGTTCATCATGCGACATCTCTCTCCGTATGCGATCCACTGTCTCCCTTCGAGCCATGAGTCCAAAACCTCTGTCTGAAGAATCACCTACATGCACTTCCGCATTGATCGGCATAGACAAATTCTTCTCCACCAGAAATATTAATCCCAAAACAGTACGCATCTCCCTCCTCACCGAAGCCCACATCGGAAACCTGTGCCCTAAATGAGCCCTTGCAAATGCATAACAAGCAGATACTGAAGAGAGAAGAGGTCGACTGAGAAGGAAGTGAAAGTTGACGTGTCCCAACCATAACCTCATGCTTTCCCCGCTTATACGCCGTCTCCTGAGAAGACATCTTGTTGCCGCCCAAAGTCGCCAAGCTCTTTGAGGAGTTGCCCGCACATGTACCTCATTCCCGAAGCTGAATGACAATCCCAAACTGCTAAAGGTCGAGGTCCCATCCACATGATCTGTAGTGAAAGGTATACCCAAGGAAGTGAAATGTTGCTCTACCTTGCTCATAGCTGCACTGGCTTCTCCCCTCACGCCACCGAAGATGTGTACGTTGTCCACGTACACGCCCACTGGATTGCAGTCAGGTTGCACTTGAGGTGCTTTCGATTTGTCCCGGATGAGTTGGTGTTGACTTCCTCCGAGAGCGATCAAGCACTGGTGCGATATGATTTCTTGTGCCATGAACAATGCCCACGACCAACCCATTGGCATACCGCCAAAGCAGATATAAACCGGAGTGCCATACTCTAATGGTTCGTCACAACCAGTCTCTTCATTGTAGATGGTATCTTGAAATATGCCCCATTCCTCAAGCTCCAGTCTGCACGCAGAATCCCCTGAAGAAAACCATGAACTGACCCCCGGCAATGAAAAGTTGTAAAAACAGTCCCCAACATCCCCAGTCTCGGCTGAGGGCGTCGAAGTAGTTAATTCATCCAGACCATAACCAGAAGCAGCCAGGCTATCTATGTTGAAATCCAATCGTGCTAAACCAGAAGGAGTTGCCAACTTTGTAGTCGGAGGGTTTCGCATGAGAGCATTAGCCTGTCGACAGTCTACTATCAACCGTTGTGTGTTGCCCGGCTTACCATTCTTCTTGCCCACCGCAAAGAGGCCCATTCTAGCTTTTTGCCGTCGACGAAGGGTCATCAAACCAGCATCGAAAAGCCTCTTGTGCAGAGCGAAACGAGCAGAACGGTTCTTCTTCAAAGCAGCGTCCCAATGAGGTTCCACAAGGTCGCCGCTAGACCGCAACGCCTCAAGCTCTTGAACGGGTCTTTCCACTAGGGCACCGAAGTAGTCTATGTAGGCCTGCACTGAAGGGGGTCCCAAATCCCTTGCTGCGGTGGGCTTCAATCGCCGGCTGAGGATCTTTATCTCGTTACCATCCAAACTCACCACACCTTTGGCCTCCTGCATGTACAGGTTGGGTCCGTGTCCCAGGTCCTTGAGAGCCTGGTCCTCGCTAAGCCCTTCTGGTTTGGGCCCATAGGCAGACACTTTCCTGAACATATCCTTCATCATCCACAACTGTACATGTGAAAGTTCAAGATTCGGGTCCAGCAAGCGTCGATCAAAAACAGCTGAAGACAAGCTATTCACCGCACTGATTGCAGAGTCCACTCGTCGAGATAGCTCCTCCGAGGCCTTCGGCTCTCCGAGCCGAGGAAGGGGGAACGGGTCCCCATGTCGGCGCCGTGCCGATGGCACTCTTTGGCTGAATTCTGCGAAGGCATCCTTCTTCAAACATGCATAGTCCGCCATGTTCAAGGCAGGGAGGAAAGTCCTGGCGGACCCTGCCTTGTCTTCCAAAAGGCTCAAGTCCCAGCCGGGGGATTATCACCCCCGGCACTGCCTTTGCCCTTCTTCTTCTTCTTCCTCTTCTTGGTTCCTCCATCTTCATCCGACTCCTCATCATCTTTCCCAAGGCCTTTTCCTTTGCCTCTCTGAAGTCGCCGCTCCTGGTTGTATAATCGCTCTTGTTTCCAAACTGCAGAACGTTCCTTGAGTTTGGTCGATACCCACTCCTGGAATTTGCTGGTGGAAGCTCTGCCATCGGCTTGCAAAGTCGCTCCACTCACCAAATCCAGTCCTGCATAGTCAGGCTGAGCAGGGTTCCGCTCAACGGCTAATTCCGTCTGAATAGCCCATCTACTCAAGTGCTCTCCCACAGCTGTTGTACTGGCATCCACCTGGTCGTAGGTGTGAAGGAGCCTGAGAGCTTCGCAGACTCCCCTGTGAATGTGGGCAGCTGAAGATCGTTTGCCCACTCCCGAAAGCCTAAGCCACTGCTCATGGTACGGGATGAAGCCACCTGTCCCAGTCCCCACTGCCTCATGGAACTCCTTGGCCGCGCGAACTCCGTTGATCGGGAAATCATCGTCCGAGGATGAAGACGCACTCCACTTCATGAGCCCCACAGCAGAGACCAGGTCCAGTTTCTTCTTCCCAGCTGAATCCTTGAAGTCACCCAGTAATCTGATGTCACCAGTCTCCAAGCCCTTCTTCGCCTTCCAGGTGTCCAAGTCCTTGTCGTTGACACGTTCTACGAAGACCTCCTCACCATCCAGCAACACTACGCCTCGTTCGTTGAATGCTAAGCCTGTTGCATCGCTTTGCAGGAGTCCTTCATCAACTTCGCTACCAAACTTGGAATGACCAGTCTGGGCAACCAACCAGGAGTAGGCCTCCGTGTCATCTACATCCCCTTCTCCCAAGATTGAAGCTTGCACCTTTGCCGTCCGCTTGAATCCTGCCAACACAGATTTCGAGATGGGGTCATGGGCATACACCTGATCCGCTATATCTTCAGGAAATGCCACCTTTCTCCCAAGAACCCTGTGTCCAATCGCGTTCAGATCATGTCTTTGCAACTCATGGTCTGGAGTCAGGGTCAGCCATGTGCCAGCTTGTATTCTATGGAGAAGAATCCTGTGATGCCAATCCAATCCATCTCCATCCCCAGGATAGTGCACCAGGATCTGTACTTCGGGAATGTCTAAAGTGACCTCCATGTCGGCTTACCGCCCTTGTAGTGGGAAGGACGTGCCGGTCCTTTGCGCCCACCCTTGACTGTACCACTCACTGCAGGCAAATCTGTCAACGCCAGTGGCAATCCGGAGGAGGATTCGTCACTATCCGACGAAGAGCCCCCAGTGTCAGAGATCAATCGAGGTGGAGGTTCCCGTTTGCAAAACCAGTACCACAAGAAACACAGTGCAGCTAGAATATCCACCAGCACACAAAGCTCCAAGCACCGGCTCTGAAACCAACAAACCCACTCTAAGGATTGATGTGAATCCCTCAACCCTTTGATCACCACCTGAGTTGCCTGAATCTCCTCACGCAGTGCAGCAGTTTCCAGGATGATCTGAGCTCGAGGATCAGAAGGCCTGAACCCAAAATATCCTAACAAGGTCCCAGCAACAAAGGCGACGCGATGATCCATGGAAGGACCCGGTGAAAAAGAGGATCCTTGAAATGAGAAAGGCAGGCGGGTTCATGTCACTCATCAAGAGATAAAACCCTTGAAAGGATCATACATGAGTAGCGGACAAAAGTCTGTTTCACAAAAGTGGCCATGTGGTAAACTGGGTCATCCCCTATCGGTTGTGAAA
Source organism: Symbiodinium kawagutii (assembly GCA_009767595.1). Taxonomy (NCBI): domain Eukaryota; class Dinophyceae; order Suessiales; family Symbiodiniaceae; genus Symbiodinium; species Symbiodinium kawagutii. The sequence continues at coordinate 103,098 of VSDK01013245.1, forward strand.
GTTTGGTAGTTGTTACAACGCTATCGGTTGTGAAGGTTTGGGGGGTATCGGTGCTGGGTCGTCCCCTATATGTAGGTTTCCTACAAGTTGGAAAACAGACACGTCCACCCGAATACTAGATGTGAATGGACACACTTTTGTCGGGTTCTCAAATATATATATATAGATATATATACATATATCAATTCAAGGTTCCTATCAATCTGGATTGGTTGCAAAATTGACCGAAAGGAAATCAATCAACGTTCGTAGTCAATTATTCATCATTGGTGCTTGATATCACCAAACGGGTGATGAATGATATACTGCCAATGACCATCTGTCTATCGATCTATAAATTCGAGTTATTGGTTGACGTAATAATCACTATTTTATCATCTTTACTAGTGCTTGATGTTACCAACTGGTATGAACAAATCCATGAAGAATCCCGAAACTAAGAGCAGCCAATACAGTAACCATGAATCAACCCATTCTTCTACCCACTCTTTGTTCTCCTCTCAAAGTCCCCTGCCTGTTCCCCTCACACTTCGTACACATACCAACCATAGTGGACCCATTCTTTCGCTGACTAGTTGGTGAGCTGCAAGTTCATAGCATGAGAAGTCGTGAGCATGTTACCCTGAATACAATATTGCTATGTACTTGAAAATAGTTTGCACTAGTATCACTTGTCTAGGAGTCTAGCAGCGGTATACTAACATCCACCTCTTGATCCATCCACACTTTTTAGGTGAGACACCATCATTGATTCTGCCCCAGTGGATTCGTTTGAATTGCTATGTCAATGCCCATAAACCAGTCAGATGACCTTCACCCACTCATGATCAATAACTAAATGGAACTTGCCAGTTTGATGAGCATCCCAATGGTCACGAGAATCCCTTGCAACAACTCAACAACAGGGCTCGGGTCCATCACACTCGTCATTGCACTGGTCCCCTTCAACAATTTATAACCAGCATATAGTCCCATAATCAGCCACACTGATAGCATTGCCATCATTGACATTAACGATCATACTGAGAAGTCAACAATCATTGACCTATCAATCACCATCATAAACAATCATGAACGACCGTTTGCCATGATTCTTATGCTTCTTTGCTGCTGCTTAAGTCCATATATGCCCGTGAATAGTCACCACCCTTGCCTCATCGGTGCTGGCCATGTTCACCACACCGCCCGGAGGAGCCTTGGAGAATCCACTGCACTCTTTGAGCGATCAATGGGAGTTAGCGATGGTTGATCTGATTGGTGGTTACAAGTTGGTTGGTAGTAGTGGTTGGTAGTTGGTCAGTAGTTGGTGGTGGTGGTGGTGATGGTGGTAATACTAATAGTAATAATGATAGTAATAATAATAGTAATAATAATAGTAATAATACTAGTAATGGTAATAGTAATTATTAATAGTAATAGTAACAGTAGTAGTAGTAGTAGTAATAATAATAGTAGTAGTAATAGTAATAGTAATAGTAGTAGTAGTAGTAGTAATAATAATAGTAGTAGTAGTAGTAGTAATAATAGTAGTAGTAGTCGTAATAGTAGTAATAGTAGTAGTAATAGTAATAATAATAATAGTAGTAGTAGTAGCAGTAGTAATAATAGTAGTAGTAATAGTAGTAGTAGTAGTAATAATAATAATAGTAGTAGTAGTAGTAATAGTAGTAATAATAGTACTAGTAGTAGTACTAATAATAGTAGTAGTAATAGTAATAGTAGTAGTAATAATAGTAGTAGTAGTAGTAATAATAGTAGTAGTAGTAATTATATTAATAATAATAATACTAATATTAATAGTAATAGTAATAAAAATAATAATAATAATAATAAAAATACATATAATAATGATAACAATAGTAGTAGTAGTAGTAGTAGTAGTAGTAGTAGTAGTAGTAGTAGTAGTAGTAGTAGTAGTAGTAGTAGTAATAGTAGTAGTAGTAGTAGTAGTAGTAGTAGTAGTAATAGTAATAATAGTACTAATAGTAGTAGTAGTAGTAATAATAGTAGCAGCAGTAGTAGTAGTAGTAGTAATAGTATTAGTAATGGTAATACTAATATTAATAGTAGTAGAGGTTGGTAGTAGTTGGTTGGGTAGTTCTCAATACTGGTTTGTAGTGATTCAGAGATGGTGAAGCCATGGTGAACAACAATCCGGTTAGTGGTTGATTCACGCCCATGAAAAATATGTTTGTCAGCCACCATGTGGTAATACATTTGGGAAAATAAAGAATGTTTGAAACCACAAACTCAGTTATAGCTATAACTCCCATCCCATTTTTTCGTCAAAAACCACGATCTCAAGTATTGAGGAAAATACTCAAATGTTTAGAACCACCGGCCAGTTGATTGTGGGACAATTATAGGGGATAGCCATGGACTACTATTTTTTTCTGATGACGAGCGGAACACCCCTGCCGGAAAAGTAGACACTGCTTGGGTCGAGGCCACAGGTCGTGGCCGTGATTTGAACCCCTTCAGTGGGCTATACCACTAATAGATTGGTTGCTGACCATGGCTACGAACCAATTACACTTGGAAATGACAAAAGGGTCAGACTGTCAGACACGGAAATTTCCGGATGGCCAAGCCTTTCGTTGCAGAGACTGTACCAAACCAACTCCCTTGTCCAAGAGAGCGTTTACAGTACGGCTTACGGCTTACTCCAAAAGCGCTTTGCACTCAGAAGCACTGAAACAAGACAGCCTTTTATCCTTCTACACCAGGAAGCATTTTCAGAAATAGGTTTCCAAACCAGGCGCATGCTTAGCACAAACTCACTAGATTACATAGTTACATAGTGGTAAAACCAGCCCGTTCTGAATAAACGCGGCACTCAGCATGTGGGACCATTCACAAGTTGGACATAATTATTCGGGAAATCACAATTTGAGATACCATTATTTCGGGCCCCCACAAACGACCCCTACAGTTGCTGGTAGCAGCCCACTGAGCATCTACGAATCCCTCATATGTCAGGTACATTCAGGCACAACCCTAGAAGGCACCGCCTCTTGTGATTCGCTTCAGTGTAATGCCACAAATGTTGGTCTATCCAAAATATTTCAGCCACGAAACTGGCTTACGAACCAACGCTTTTTTCAAGTTGTCCAGTTGTCCTACAAAGAACGACTGTTAACTGTTAACGGTTTCAACCCCTCTGAAACAAATTCGTGATATCTCAAAATAGGACCCCCAAATGTCATCCAGTCGATTAATTCATTATTTCTCGTAATAAACCAATTTCATCCATATTTGGGGTTCCTCCTATTCTGAGAATCCTCAAAAGATGGTGGTTTCCCAAAGTAGGGGTACCCTCAAATAATCTCATGTCAATCATTTATAGTAATAAACCAACCATAACTTGGGGTTCCCCATTTTGAGAATCCTGCATATGGGTGTGGGTCAGTTCACCCTGTACCCCTGGTTCCCTATCATTAACCATTGTTTTCCCTATAAAATTGCTGGTGAACTTCTCCCCCATTATTGTTGGTCAATATTGACCCATAGCCAAATGATTAAAGACCCACCAACTTGAAACAATTTCTTTGGGATGGTTGCATCCCATCTCAAGGGTCTCCGGGCCAAGCGGGGAACCGCTTGATCTCGCGCTGCGGAGGCAGCGGCGCCTACAGCCAGGTCGCGAGGAGAGGTAATGATTGACCAACCATGGTTTGGTCAATGTTTAATCATGGTTGGTAATGGTTCATGGTTGGTGGTTGATAATGGCTAGTAACTTGCTATCTGGTCGGTCGATAATGACACAAAAACGGCATCTCAGTCGCCCGATGGTTCAAGGGGGCTGATGGCTTCATCTAGCAGTTTTTGAAGCCAAATGGTGGTTTACCCAAAAGAATGGTGGGAATTGCGCCTACCGGCTTGAAATGGGAATCAAATTCTTAGTTGTTTGGGCAGCCAGGTATCAACAAAATGTTCGTTGTTCGATTGGTCAATACCAACCCTCCGCATGATCACCCATGCGGATCACCCCGGGATCTCCAACTGCAAGGTGTCGTGACTGCTGGCCTGTCACCACGCGGGCCTCTTCCGACTTTTTGTCCAGGGCACTACTGCGCGGCGAAACCGGGGCCAGAGATTCCCTCCACTGCGCTGGATACTCCAACCAGAGTTTGGTGGGTTCAAAATCAAGGATCGAGCATTTCGGAAGCCGAGACTAAGCCCCTTGTACTCACATGGTTGATCAATTCTTCTACTCAAAAGCCTTGATCAATCGACTTTTTGGACGGTCCTGCTTTCAAACGGTAAGCCCCATCATCCAAGGCATCCCAGCCGTGCCCGGACCTTACAACTGGATTCACAGCGCCTTCATATTGTAAGCTCTTGGAAGGCGACTGGATAGCAATCCGAAATGGCTAAACATGGCCAACGATGCTTTCCAATGGTTCATGGTTGATGGTCACGTAAAAGTCTGGATGTGGCAATGAACGAAGCGCGAAACAAGTGCTACATTCTGAGAAGAGATGGTCAATTGAAGATTATGAGAAACCTGATTCTTATCACTTGGAGACGCTTCAGAGACAATGGTGCTCAGCTGGGTAGTTCAGACTCCAATGCGCTTCGTGCTTGGTAACGAATCCAGAGAAGGAAATACCGTGGTTGTGAGTGCATACCCCTGCTACCCTGGTGAACAACCCATGAAGGACCAAGCTAGTCCAGCTGTTGGGGTGATCTCCTACCCCTCTTTTTTTGTTGGATAATACTGACCCACAGCCACAGGGCTCATGAATAGCCAACTCTGAACAGTTTCCAGAACCAGTAGGCGCTGATCATTGTCCTTGAACGACCAGGCATCGTGGAAAGGATGTATAGATGGACACATCTGACGAATATGAGTGGAAAATGAAAGATAATACGATAGTTGAATAAGTCAACACCGCAAATATGTACACATGGTGTTTCTCAAAAATAGGGGTACCCCCAGTTATTTTCCAGTTGAGCATTTGGAGTACTAAACCAACCATACCTTGGGGGTCCCCTATGAGAAACGAGGGCAGGATCGCTTCCACGGGCCTCGTGTATGGCGCAGGATGATGTCCCTCCTCATCATCCTACCAGCGGCTGAGAGGATTCAGCAGGTCCTCCTGTGTACGATGGAGTCTGTAGATGCGTAAAGGTGTGTTTGACATGAGCTTGGCTGCATTTACACATGTATATATATATATATGTAAATACATATATATACATATATATGTATATATATGTGTTTTTTTAACTATTCATTTAGTTATTTATTTGCTGAGTGATTTCGTGATTTATTCATGTATTCATCTATGTATGTATTTTTGAATGTATTCATGTATGTGTGATTGTGGGTGCATATGGCATATGCAGCTACATCTACCATACATATGCACATTCAGGTACGTATACGTCTATGTATATAGTCTATAGTTATAGTGTCAACCACATATGTTAAGAGTACAGAATACAGAATACCGCGTACATGTTTCAATGAAATTAGGTTCAATGTTCTGTTTATGTACAGCATAATATGCAAAAGTTTGCTGTGTGCGTCTGTATTTCATACATGGTAAAAAGGAGATGATACTGGATACGTCATCTTGCACCTATATATATATAATGCAGAGACATATGATGTATGAAATGTATACATACACAATGTGTATATATACATCCGTCAACGTGTGTACCATGTCACCATACCCACATGCTCGTTTACATGTAGATCGATTTGCACACACTTGATGTGGAAACCCGGCGACGCCAGTCCTTTTTCATCCTTTTTCCATCCAAGAAACAAGAAAGTGAATAGCCCTGGTCTTCATTGGAATAGCCACAACATCCCACTTTGTGCAAGTGGTACTGAGCCAGGATTTTGCAGCATCGACCAAAGTATTCAATATTTGCGTTGATTCGAGTATAGGGAAAGGCAAACAGTCGAGGGCAAAAAAACATAGGCTTTGCAGTCATCAATTGCTTGTCGTGTCTATATGTGCACATGGTTGCATGTTGCCATGTATCTATATCATTGGTACCTTTTTGCCGGTGTCTATAAATATAATATGAATGTATATCAATCTCAAGTAGATTTGATATTGTATTGATACTTGTAGAATATCTATTATGTAATATCAATATATATAAACATATATATATATATATCATGCAATATTGATAAATCAATCTACTTGTACATGTCTTAACATGCGCATTTCCCCGGCTGGCCCAATCCTCTGCCAACGCTTGCCGTGCGCTTTCCCCAGCGCCTCGTCCAGGAAGTCGTTGAGAGATTCCCTCACGCCGTCCAGGTCGAAATCATCGCCCTGACGGCGCCACCGAGCCATCTGTGGCACTCCATTGATGACATGACTGGGCACCTCAATTTGGTTTATGTTGAATAACTGGTTGATTGGTAGTTGGTTATGTTGGTTTGTAGTTGGTGCCCGTCCCACAGACGGAGCGTAACTTTCTTCACATTTGCACTTTCTCGGGGTTTTGCATGCTTCATGAAGTGCTACGTCACGCCCAGGGTTGGGTCTGGGGTGGGGGGGTGGGGTCATGTTAACATTCGCTTGCACTTGCGTCATGAAGTGGATGCTACGTGCGTGCGTGTGGGCACCTGTGATAACGTTCGGTGAAGAAGAAGAAGTCTTTGGAGATGCAGCGCCGCCAACTCGACGCAGCATGCCGAAGAGAGCCGCCAACTGGAGCCGCGCGCAGCAGCAGCGCCAGCAGCAGCGCCCGTAGATCCATTGCCGCCACCTGAAGAGCAATGGAGACCTCGATGTTCCCAAATTGAGAACTGGATCTGGCCTAAGTATTTTGCCGTGCTGGTCCAGGGAGCCCAGCCGAACCTCCTTTCAACAGCTGTTGTGACATGCTGCGGTCGAGACGCAACAAATGGAGAATTAGGACAGTGCCATGCCAAGTGAATCCAATCACCTGAACCTTGGCACCAAGGGCATGACTCACCTTGCCAGGCATAGCTCACTGTTGCTCCACAAATCACTGCTCTCACCGCAGGAACAGTGTCAGCAATAGTCCTAAGACCTTGCCAATCAACTTGCAGAAGTTCAGAAGCATTCGTATGTTGAACATCTTGAATTTCATGTCTTTTGCCTTGCAAGAACTTGTCAAAACAAGACAATCTCCAACCTGAACGCACTTGATGCAAAATATCATCAATGTTAGCTGCCGGGTCGGACAAATTCACACTAAGCGATTCTTTTTTCCAGCACCAGCGATCTGTCTCAGTCCACTGATGATGTGCCATCCATTTGCGTAGAGCAGCCACTGGAGAGCCAGCATCACGATGCCAACGCAGAGGCCGAACTTGCTGAAGTTCATGTATGATCTTGACCAAACCGCAAGCAGCAATGCAGTCGAGGTGATTTTTGGCCCCGTACGGAAGACAGCGGATCCACTTGTTGGCCATCTTGTTCACCCTTTGGCCCATTTTCACGATGCTCCAAAGTTTGTTGGTCTCAGTGATCGTAGGAAGGCGAGCCAGCCAACCGTATCTGACACAGCTGAGAGCAAACAACCTGGCATAACTTGCAAATTTGGTGGCGTTCAACTGAAGAAGGCGCAGCAAGCTCAAACGTCTTTTAGCTGTTTGCAACCGATCATCTTCCTTAGGAGCATTTCCACGTGGTAAAGACCGAGTAGCCACTCCCAGGAAGGTGATGTCTTCGCAAATGATTTCCTCTTGGCAATTGGCTCGAAGAGCTGCCATGGCATGCTTACCACGGGCAGTAGCTTGAGCTTTCGATGATTCAATGAGCCCAGCTTGCGAGCTCCATTCTTTCCAAAGTTGTATCCTGTCAGCAAGTTGTTGAGCACTTCCTGCTGTGAAAGAGCGATCATCAATATAGATGGAAGTATCACCAGTGAAGTCCGGTTGCTTAGACTCGATGCATCGTTGAGCACAGCTGAGCCACAGGGCGGTGATCAAGGGACCCAGGGGATCACCCTGAGGTATGCCCATTCCCTGGGGCTTCAGCGGAGTACTTGAAGTAAAGTTGTCGAAACTGCACCATCGAGAGTGGTCAGTCCACAGCATCTCACACAGACTAGCCAGGCCTTCGTGGAAGCCTTGTTGACAAAGCATAGCGGTGGTGCTGATAACGTTCGGTGTCTACTGCGTTCGGAGCATGACGTTCATGACATGTCGTGGTGTTGTTTTTTTGCGTGCGTGTGGGCACCTGTGATAACGTTCGGTGTCGACTGCGTTCGGAGCATGACGTTCATGACATGTCGTGGTGTTGTTTTTTTGCGTGCGTGTGGGCACCTGTGATAACGTTCGGTGTCGACTGCGTTCGGAGCATGACGTTCATGACATGTCGGATCATGAAAAATGCAAGTAGTTTCGGAAGAGGCAATTTTTGGGTCTGTCCATGAGTAAAACCAGAAACATATGTAAAACGTGAGAGATTTGTTACATCCACAGATGAGACTGATAAGAAAAATACACGGCCGTCTATAGGACGGGAACCTTGTAGTTAGTAGTTGGTTGATAGTTAGTAGTTGGTTGACAGTACTGTAGTTGGCTGATAGTAGTTGGTTAGTCTGTTGGTTGGTGGTTAGTAGTTGGTTAGTAGTTGGTTAGTAGTTGGTTAGTAGTTGGTTAGTAGTTGGTAGTTGGTTAGTATGTTGGATAGGAATTGGCTGGTCGGTCGTGATTGACCGCAACTCTGACTCCAACAGTCATGCTGTATGCTGTAGCAACAGAGGTGCAAAGTTGGAGGGATACCCGTCATGTACAGCCGGGACAGCCATCAAGACCCCTTGCTGAGTAAACCAACGGCATAGAAAAACTGAACATACCTTCAGACACAACCACTCGTTTTTGCTTTGAAAAATCCAAGTGTGAAAATGTTGAAAAACAAGATCACAAAATAACATGCATGGAATGAGGCCACCTGGGGGCGTTTACGAAACTGACATAGCGCGGGCTTACCAAATCTTCCAAACCTTGTAGCCTCAAATGGCGGTGTCTCAAAATAGATGACCCCCAAAATGGTTGGTTTAGTACTATCACGGAAGGTAACTGGGGGGGTCCCTATTTTGAGAAACCACCAAATCCTCTCCCAAAACCATGGACCGACTGCAACCGGTTGCGCCTTGAGTTTCTCGTACTCATGCGATCTATTGGCCATCAAACGCCCAAGGCACCTTCGGCAAGCAATGCTGGGAAGCACCCCTTGGATCGCCTACGAAAAACTTGGATCAGAACCGAAACACCACTGGCTGAGCCGGTCGAGACACTACCGGAACTTTTGGCAAATGACTTTCCCGACAATGTCATGGTCAATGCTCAAATCACATAATCTGAACATCCGAGCACCTCATTTTCGTGTCATCATCCTGATGGTAAGCACCAAAAAGGATATCTTACCCTTACAATCCCTTATACGTGTGTGTATGTGGGCGTGTGGATCTCCATCATTCTTGCCCTTGTCTTGAGAAAACTTCAAGAACACCCACCGCCCAGCCACGGCTTCTATTTGAACGGTAAGCATTGCCAACAGTTCTGAATGTTACCACCATGCTTTAACCAAACCAATCAACTGCATGGTTTTCAAGCGGCTGCACCCGCAAAGACTGGCAAAGAGCATCAGCACAGACGAAGCCAGCCATGAGAAGGACAACCTGGGCCAAGAATCACTATCCAGCGCCTGCAACCAGTGTATGGATGTAGTATATGTACATGCTTCTGTCTATGGACAAGGATGTATATTTGTATCCATACATATTGATGTCTATGCACATGTCTCTCTCTCTATGCACATACATATATGTGCGTGTGGACGTCTTTGGAACATATCTATTCCTGGTCATGCGTGTTTCTGGAAGCAGGGCTAAGCCCTAATGTAGTCAATGGTACAAATGTCAGCAAATTACAAGGAGATACAGGGAGAATAGAATAATAGTGATGTGGCGTTGCAATAGCTCCTTGGCATTACAAGAAGTTCTGATAATCCCCAACAACTTCGGTATACGTGTAGCAGCTTACGACAACGAAGCAAAAGCTACTAGTACAGTTGCGTTTAACTCGTAGCCATGTTTTTTTTATCATGTTTTATCACTTTTTTATCATTCAAAACATGGCATCTAGTACAGTCGTTGCATTTAACTTGTTGCCTATCCAAAACAAATTCAAACAGAAACGACCTATTACCTGTGTGAATTGGTGACACGGCTCCAACCCGAATCTGCCACCAGTGGCAGGTGTGGTCGCTGGTTGGGTCTTTCCGTTGAACTGATCAGAGTTCAGCCGTTTGGAGGGTCACAACTCTCGGTTTTTTCATGTTTTTTCCTTCCGTTGTTTTTGCTCAATGCTTTGCCCAACACTTGGTACCTCTGCTGGTAGCATCTAAAAAAGAGACACCAAACAGCTGTCTGTCTTCAGATCTTCACCTACACTTGTCAACGTTGATTGCACATGGATACCTTGGGTGATACTTGGCCTTCTCGCCCACGAGAAAATTCCGCGTCTGATACCAAGACGTCTCAATTTATCCCAATTTAAACAGTTATCCATTCGCAAGCATCCTCAAACTGCAGGTAACCCACGGTATCCCCCCTTCCCAAACGCTTGGTTTTCCTACAACCAAGCCATCAGCACAGTGTGTGGTTCGTATCCGTGATTCATTAACCTGCTGATGCTGATTGACTATGACATACCACAACTGAGTACAACACTTGTTCGTATCACGCTTACCAAGCATGGGATTCATGATAGTTCTCTTTCCACCCTTCTAGACCAATCAATTGGATGACCCTTAAGCAATTGACCCTTCTACATGAAGCAAATGCCCTGAAAATGCATCCAGACATCCGGAATTGGATGACCCCTATGGGGTTACGAACCGAAGTCATATTATGGACCCCTCAGAGTCACCAGACCAATCTGCTGGCCTTTCGTGCGCACGAAACTCGAAGCTGCTCTTCTTGCCGCCTGCCCGACATTTGAATCAACTGGGCATTGGGCAAAAGTTGCCGCCAAGTTTGTCCAAAGCCATGGTGTACCCCCAAGTCTCTGGTGGGTTCCCTACTAATAATGGTGATTAATACTATAATAGCCATTCAGAACTGTATGGATTATTTGCTGGTTCCCTACTAAGAATTGTACTAATATGGTTTCCCTACTGGAGAATTGAGGGCTGCCACCGTTCAAATTTCTGGGCAAACCCATATGGCTACTGGATAGTGAACCAGATGGGCATCAGAATCCTATGAATTGGACTCCAATCATGTTGCTAAATGTCGCAGCTGAAAGAGATGGATATCAAAGCTTTTCTGTTGAACCATTTTTTCCAAGCGCTAAAGGAGTTGGAGGGAAAATATGCTAACAAGTCTTCTCATACATTCTGGCCAAACCCCGAATAGTTTATATAAGGACAGATCACAATGCATTCAGAGCCAAAACATGCAAACCAAGGCAGCCTGGGCTTCTCCAACCCCAGAGATTGTCAACACAAACCTGCGTGTGTACTCTCATGCTGTTCAGACATGTAGCATGTCCACAATATGATGTAAGCAAGACATACAAAAGTCAGAAACCCACCGACTATTCTCGTTTTGATCGTCTGTCTTTTCAAGAGCCCTTCCAGTCTCGACACTCGTATGAGCTGACTGACAAAGATACTTATATGTATGACCGGCCTGAGTCACCAAATAAGATCCCTCATGATGGCTTTTAGGACTCCCTACTAAGCCATGGATGGATTTCCATGTAATGCGTGAAATAGCACACCAGTGATGATCAAAGGAAGTTTAGTTACGAAGTGCGGAACTTCCGTGTT
>VSDK01013250.1:27473-42336 GCA_009767595.1 Symbiodinium kawagutii
CCTGCTGTTTTGGACTAAGTTGTGTAACTTGTGACCATAAACATGATTCCTTCCCAGCGCCGATCCAGTAGTTCCATGTAACTCCATGATTCATGGCTAGTTCTGTGACCTGCGTCGACGGTGACGCAACTAGCATCAATCCATGAGGCCTGAAAGTGCACACCTGCTGGCTTGTCATGTTGGGGGTGTAGCAACCTGACTGGGGTAGTGCAAGCTATCCATTCAACCAAAGCTCAATAGAAATACCTCACAGCCATAGATGAAATCATATCCATGGCCAAGGGGATCCCCCCAACCATCCAAAGTGATCATTTTCCGGTAGATTGCCGGGATGAGCACCCGCAAGCAGGTATGATGGGAAAGATTTGATGCGTTGGTTGTGAATTGGTAAACCACATTTACTGTATCACAAACACAAAACCGGTCTATACATGCCTATCTATTTTCCTATCTCTCAATGCCTATCTCCATATCCAGGTGTAGCTGTACATGCAGATTGATCCGCACACAGGCATGAATCATTCGCACACAAACACATACTTGACTCAAACAGTCATCACATGAACACTCACACGACTCACATGACTCACGCATGACTCAGATGGTAGTGACATGTGGCTGTGGGTCAAAACCCCGTACCCCTGGTTCCCCTATCATTAACCATTGTTTTCCTTATTGTTGTTGGTTATCATCCCCATTAGTTGGTTGATTAATATTGACCCATAGCCACATGTTTCTATCTGAGTTCCTTTTGTGTCACCGAGGAGTTCACCTTGATGCTCCGCCGAGCCTTTCCTGAAGCGAGTCGACAGGAGATCGACCAGGCCGGAGGACCTTCCTACCTGGGAGGCGTTGGTTCTTAGGGATGGACCAAGGGTTAGTGAACGATAGGAGCAACCAATCTTGGTTGATGATGATTCATGGTAATTACTATCAGGAATGGTGAATGACTGTAGTGAACTACTATTATCATCATGGTGAATGATTCTAGTTAGTGATGGTAATTTTTGTATTGTTCTGTTCCTGGTGATTGATGCTTGATTAGGATACGGGATGATGATTCGCCAGCCGACCAAAGGGGACACGAATGGGTTTTCAATGATTATTGTTTGTTGCCTAACAATAGGGGTTGATAATGTCTAGCTTTGCACTGGCTAGTCAGTGGCTAATAATGTTTGGTTGACAGTGAATAGCAAGGGTTGACAACTAACAAACAATTATACCTATTCTAGGGCCAAACAACAAGTGGTGATTAAACAATGACAAACCATGTACTTACAATCCATTCTCACAAAATCATGGGCACACATACATACAGTATTCCAGCAAGGATTGCTAAGCCACTAAAACCCTAAGCAGCTGTATTGAAGCAAGAATCAACCAGCTGCGATAGACACCCACATAAGCTGCCAAATGTGAATAGCCATGCCACATTTATTGCTAAGTATATCGATCATGTACACGATCATCTTGTATCGACTGTTGTCCCAGATGTTCTGTTCACCAGGGATGGCAACTGATGACCAAGCGATACTGGCCATGGGAGCCAACCAATGTCATTTTAGTCCAATCAAACACAAGTAGTAACTGGTCACATGTCAACAACTTGAGTGGACTACTTTGTGATTCTCTTGGATGAGCGTGCTGGGCCATCAGTTGTAGAGTGTTTGACCATGCAGCCAATCCTTTTTGAGCTTGCTACTTGGGACAGAGTGATGTGCAGGGTGATTTATCCACTTGTACCCTGGGTATCAGACTCTGCTGGAGGAATGGGCAATGGCAGATTGCAACTGCGACCGCATCGTTGGCTACAAGGAGTTTGTCGGGGCCTTAGGCATAGAATGCCAGGAACACAACATGCTAAGGATTTTCCGCCAGAGACCAATGTACCCACGAACCTTTGTGGAATTGTTATCCATCAGAGCAGAAGTGGAATCCTTCCGTAGTGATTTGCCAATGAATTTTATCATCGTTTTTTGAAAGGTTACATTGGCAAAAACAGTAATTCACATGCACAGGTTCATAATCAAGTAAACTACGTTTGATTGGTAATGACGTTTCACAATCACGGGTAACAAAGTACATATCATATACATCAACAGGACTAAAGTTTTTTTCCCAGCAGGAAAAACCCCTTGTCCTGGTGGAGTATTTACCAGGATGGGTCGATGTTTCACGATCTGTGTGTCATCCATCATGGCCACCATGGCTCCCATGGCTACGCTGAGTTGCAATGGTTGCGGCCTGACGAGGAGGTTCGCCAGGGCCCAGGCGGTGTTGCCTACCACGGACCTGGTTCCTACTGCAGTGGCCACTTAGTTACTGGTCGGTTTTGAGACTTTTAACTGGCTGGGTTTGGGTCTATCTAATTTTGCAGCACCAAACAAAAATGTAATACAAAAGAACTTCAAATTATGCTGTGTTGTTTTCATGTAGGATTCATTCGGCCATGTCCGTGGTGAGTTGCAAAGTTCTTGGCACCTGGCCACTTTCTCTGCTGCTGGGATGGTTGTGGTTGTGGTTGTGGTTGTTGTGGTTGTTGTTGATGATGAGTGCTGTAGGGCCCCTGGATTTTACAACTTGCCACACTGGTTTACAGTATAGAGATCTCGATTTATCTATGTGGACGCTGCTTTCTTTTTTCCTCCCTGCCTCTGACTCTCTCTCTCTCTCTCTCTTGACAAGACCATTTGTGTGTGTGTGTGTGTTAAGGCCATTTGTTGTCTGCTGACTGTCACTAGGAAAGCTTACTACCTGACTTAGTGGATGTAATTAGCCGTGAAGCCCACCATGTTTTTCAACAAAGCAGTGGTCAAACCTGACCGGCGATCTTCTTGAGAAAGCTAGCAGGGAAACCTCCCATCTGTGAACCTTGGACCTACCAGCTGCGAGTGGCCTCGTTGGCATCTGCAGGAGGATGCCGTGGATCACAAGCCTTTGCTGATGCCTCAGCGACTGTAGGTGAGGTGAAGATTAGCACCTGATGGTGACCAAATTGCCACAGAGGTTTGGCACGAAATGAGTTTCGGTTGTTGCAAAACCGTTTGAAACATTGCCACAGATGGTGACCAAATTGATCATGAAACACCAGGCAATCATGACCCATGGACGAGAAATCCGAACATCAAGAAGGACAAGTGGTGATGATTCCCTGACAATGGTGACTTACTGTTGGCGATTGCTACCAGTACAATCCGTTATCATCCATTTCTGACATCAGAAGTGGCAACAGGCCGGTGTTGATCCTAGCAGCAATCATCACTCACTACGAATCCATGTTCGAAGCCATCAAATCACATCACCCAGCAGTAAACCTTACTCCGTCAGCTCGTCATTTTCACCGATCAGCCAATCCCAAAGGTCAACAAGCATCAACCACTCACCACAGATCACTCATCCACCACCCACCAACCACCACCCACCAACCACCAGCCACCCCCACCAGCCACCAGCCACCAGCCACCAGCCACCACCCATCCCAACCCCATCCATGGCCATGGCCATGGCCGCCTTGGCCACGGCCCTTGGGATCAGCTGCTGGGACCTGCCGGTGGCTCCGCTGCTGCTGAGGTCGGTGGCCTTTCGCCTCTTCGATTTGGCGGAGTCCGGTAGCCTCAGCTGCGCGGAACTGGACTACGGCCTGACGCAGGTGGAGCGGTGGACAGCCCTGGGGGATGGTTGGGGATGGGTTGGTTGATGATGGTTGATGGTGGTTGATAGCCATTGATAAGAAAAATTGTTACCTGTTTGGGATGGATGAGATGATTGTTTGAAGATCAGCAGCACCATCAATGCCGGAAATGCTTGAGCAAGATAAACAAAAAGCAACACATGTTTGGACCATTTGTCAGGATGATGGCTGGAGCACCTGTCAAGGGCAATCCTGACATGAGAGCAGCCTGTCTAGAGGATCATGCAGAAATGGTGGATTTCTGGTGTTTTGCTGGATTTCTACAGGGTATGTAAGAGAAGCGTTGTGGTGGTGACACTATGCCATGATAAATCAGCCGATTCTGGACCTACGTGTATGATTTGGATACGTTGAATGGCACTAGGACTTGATTGCAAAGTATTCATGGCAAGATATAAGAAATCTGGCAACCCCAAGCACCGACAAAAAAAGCCAACAACTACGAAAAGAACCAAAGAATCAAATCCAAGTAAAAAACAAGCAGCAACATCTAGGTGACCAGCTTTTCATTTAATCCGTTTCCGGGTGGACTTAATTCTTTTCGTTGACCATTATGTGATTTACCTACGGGCAAATATATCTGATGCCATGCTGGTTAAAGATCTCTCAAACCATGAACTTGGATGCAGATAGAACCAAGCAACCAGTTACATCCCTGCGATGGTTGGTGGCGTCTCCCACTGCCGTTGCTGCTTGGCACTCCGCAAGCTTCGCTCTGCCCAGGGTGGAGCGAAGCTCAATCCGCAGGTGGCAAGTTGTGGGAGCAGTGCCGAAGGGGACGATTTCTTGTTGGTTTGGAGCGGTTAGTGGTTAAGAGCCGACAACGGTCAGTGATGACCAATGATGGTCGATCATGGTTGATGATTAAGCACCATGAATAGTCATGATTGACTATGATTGATGATGATAACGGGTTGACAATGGTCAGTTGTGATGACTGATTATGGTTGAGCCTGGTGATGACGTCAGCAACCAACCCCAATGGATTGCGATTGACAAAATGCCGAACACATTGGCAATAAGAACCGACCACACTTGGAACTTTCGATCGAAGCTGAAAAATCTGCGGAGCATTGTAATGTTATTTCTTGGACAATCATTGGAAAGCGCAAGGACCCGACAACAGTGATGACCACAGTATGGTGATTCCTTCCCAGGAAACTGATGGTACACCCTGGGGTTGTTATCGCCATCGAATTGGGACACCGACTCGGTGCTTCGCATCGCAGGAAGTGGATGAGCTCTTCCTCATGATGCATCCGGTGCCTTGGCGATGGGGAAGCAGCAAGGCGTCGCAAGGTTTACGTCATGGCGTTCCTCGACAACCTGGAACCATGGGTTATGTCATGGTTATGTTTGCTAATATCTTCCATCATCAACCTGAAGGAGCAACCAAGCATGCTCAAGTGCGACGCCTGTGCCTATGATCATTTTTAGCTAAGCAGTTGACCATCGAATCAATGAATCACCGGTCCAGCATGGATACGTGCCTAAACAGGCAAAAAGGCCACTCCGCCACTGAGACGAGCAGTTGGATGAGACGCCATTCATCTATCCATCGAGTAAGACCCCCAATCCCAAGAAATGGCCATTTTGTGATGAGGCAAACACACCAACTGAACATGCAGATGGCCCCAACATGATCATAGAATAGTCGCTCGTACCATTCACAATGATCTCAAACACTACACAGTTTTCATATTTGGTAATCACTTCATACCGATGTACATGATCATCTCCATCACGATCACAAAGCTGTATCGTGGCTTAAGATACAGACAATGGTCGTTGTACATGATCCTGTTGCATATTGAGCTTTATCAAGCCATGTATATCCATCAGTCCGTTGTTTATTGTACTGCTGAAGGCTTGACATGTTTCCTCATCAACCGCCATGGTCCACCTCTACCACCGAGGATCGATGCGGTCGCGGTCTCAGTGTGGGAGATTCTCCAGCAATGGCTGGGGGTTTCAGTGAGCAATGTCCATGACTCACCAGATCTAACCAGCTCAACCAGTGAAACATCCAGCAGTTACAGCTAGTTTACCCATCAAATATGGAGATTTTTGACTTGCAGGGGTTGGTTTCACGGTTGCCATTGCCAACCAGCCTATTGTTGTCATTGCCCCCGCTATTTCTCATGCCTCACAAGCATTAGACCGAAATGATGGGGGTTTGCTCTTGGCATAGTATGGTTATGTATTCATGTTTTGTCCCCGTGATACAGCAGTCGTCATCAACAAGAGTGTGCAACAATTTCAATGATTTTGCGCAGTCTTGTGCTTTGCAGTATGGTATACCGATAGTTGTTGGACACTTCTTCTATTCTTTTCATTACTGAGACAATCCATCAGGGTGCAGCAAACAACAATATGATATGGTGTATGGGTATAGATTTGATTTGAGGAGCATGAGCAGTGTTAGCCATGGTCCACTGTTGGTCTGAGGTATTCTGGTGACAGAATTCTATCCAAAAGGATTCGATCATTTTGATTCTTGAACCTTCGCTTCCATTCTAGGTGCCTGTGTGGTCCCATCTCAGTGGCTGAAACCCTGCTCTGGTCACTAGCAATTTTTGAGGATGAGCCACTAACACCTACTGTGTGGAATTGCTTTGATACTTGCCGGGAAGGTACGAAAAGCTCCAGAACCATGGAGAAACTGGTTGTCCACCCCATAACTTATTGATCATCATCGGCTCCGACACCATGACTTGCTGCCAATGACTCACATGTGCATGGATACACATACGTGTAACCATATATATAGATGTGAGCATTCTATACACATCTGCAGGTCCATGTATTCGCCCATGATTTCCGGTTCCTCGCAATCCACATACAACTCCTACCCATTCCTACCCCTCCTAACATCACACTGCACCTCGGCCGAGCCTCTTTCGAGTCTAAGGCGAGATGAGCTTCGACGAGTTCGTCCACTTTCTTTTTCCACCTGTGAACCCTGCGATGAATCGCAGCCTGACAGATGAACTGCTCCAAACATAGCGGCGCAGGTCAGCGCAGGAAGGTCAGCCCAAGCCATCGGACTTGGTGGTCGAGGGTGGTGCAAGTGAGGAGCCAGTGCCACGTGTCAACACTCCCAAGTCACAAAAAAACAACTGAGCGTTCAAAGGTCAATGGTTGATCTAAACATGCCCCTCTTGGGAAGAGCTATCTTTGGACAGATCTGTTTTGCATGGTGGATGTGACTATCCTGAAGGGTGCTGTTCCGCCCGTTGACGGGTTCTTCAGGTGAGATGATGGAGATCAAGTCAATGACCATATGACGTTTTGTTTCCATACGTACAACTACATACATGTATATGGTTTTGGTTACTTGCTATAAGCCAATTTTCTATTGTGACATAGGATACCTTTGTACCATATATCATTTTGCCGCACGACGGTGACATAAAGAAATTATTGGGGTGGAATGTATCATCATTATTCACTACGTACGATTGATCACCCTATCTTATTAGCCTGATTTGCCACAGAGACGTGCTACGATGATACTGGAAACAGTATCTGAATCACCCATGACTGGGGTATCTCAAACTGCAGTCGAAGATCTTAGCTAATTTGCACCGTATACCTTGTGTTCATCTTTTGGGAAAAGAAACAAGCCATGGCTTTCATTTTGGCTGACTGACCAAGCTTGCAATGTTTGTTGGTTGACTTCTAATTTCTCTTGTTAAAATCAACCCTGAATAGGTAACGATAATGGAGATCTACAACTTATCTCAGACCACAACCTGGTGGCTTGGTTGGACCTCAAACTTGCACACTGACCCATCTCCGACATGCCGCTCAGTGCAAGAAGGGAGACAGCGAGTCTCGCAACTGGCCAGAGACAGACTTGTCAGTTTTTTCTCTTTATGGCTCCAAAAAACCACGGTGAATGATGGTTGATGGTGGTAGTGAATGATGGCGAATAACCAACCAACCAACCAACAAAAGTATGTAGAGCTGAGCTCACTGCAATTTTCCTGTAATACTAGTACGAGAATGGCCAGTCTCAAATATCCAACAAAATATAGCAGGCTTTCGACGGCACGGCCGTGCAAGTGGGGGAATGAGTTTTGGAATCTGTATGTAACCATTGTTGACACTAGATGATGAGAATTCTAGCCATCATTGTAAACTAATGTTCACCTATTGATTCTCATCGTCCCAGCTTTAGTAAAGCAGTCATCAGCTTGTGAAAAAAAAGCTCTGGCCAAGCTCCAAGATTTATGGAGCAGGTGGACCATTTGGATCACCAGTAGACAGACATGGAGGCATAGCCACTGCCGGGTGGACCAGATTTTGAGTGGCACAGAATTCATCCAGTGTTCAGATCAAACATGCCATGGTTGGCCATTCGAGATCCACAGAACTCTGAACCACCTCCTGGTTTTCTGTAGTATGAAAGATAGTTTATTGTAGGTTTTGCAGGGGCAAATATTACAATTAAAAAATATCTCGTAGATCTCACATGATGGTTGTATTTACGAGTGGCGACAAACACAGGACATTTAAGGCAACAAGGGGAGACCACAATTCATTGACCACAGGCTGGGTTTAATGAGAAAACATATGGATATAGGAACAACCACGACACCACCACCACCACCAACAACAGCAACAACAACAACAACAACAACAACAACAACAACAACAAACAACGAACAACAAACAACGAACAACGAACAACGAACAACGAACAACGAACAACGAACAACGAACAACAAACAACGAACAACGAGCAACGAGCAAGGAACAACAAACAACGAACAACGAACAACGAGCAACGAACAACGAACAACGAACAACAAACAACGAACAACGAACAACGAACAACGAACAAACAATAATTAATATCAATAAAGATGATGATAAGGCCTTTGATTTAAGATGAATTGAAACAGGCAAGAGTCAATACATCAAATATTCACCAGATGAGTATTCCTGAGAGTGAAACCAGCGTACTGTTGGATGAAATGACAACTGCAGGGTAATTTGATCAAGCGCAACAAGTCTGATGTTCGTCAGGACTTCATGGGAATGTCTATGGGCTACTCCCCAAATCAATGGTTTCTCAATCAGAATTGCTTAAGGTTGGCATGGTTCATTGTGGTGACTGCGTAATTTTCTGCAGTGTGCTTCCTCTAGCGCTTGGAAGATTATCTAACAGCATCCAACAGCTGAATTGCGATATTTTTCGGCCACCTGGTCAGTGAGCCTCCAGACTTTCTGCCTGATGCCGAAGGCATCCATCTCCAGATATTTAGAGATTCTTCTTTTTTCAATCTCTCAAAGTGTGACAGTTGTCATTTTCGCGGAGCTTTTGCAGTTGATACCGACTCCATCTCTTTACGTTTGAAGCACGTTCTAGCACTGTAACATGGAAAGGCAGAGCGACAATGTCCAATAGCCAAGCCATCTGCTAACAGTGATTATATGTCGTTGCCATATCAACTTTCCAGGTGGAAGCTGTCAATTTTTCGGCTAAAGCTTGCAAGGTTAACAGCTCAACAAGCTTCCGCCCAGCTGCCAACAAGCTTATACAGTACATTTATACATACCATTTTCCAACTTGGACACCTGCTGAGCAGAGTCCATGGCAATGTGCTACAACCAATGATCTCTTCGAGTCCATACATCAGAAGGCCATACATCTTTGAGTCATCAGGCAATCAGGTACAATTTGGGGATTGGGTTACTGGTGTAGCACATGAGCCGCAGCCAGCTCCAACAGACCATTGAGAGCCTGTCTTCAACATGGCCTGTCTACAGAGTCGCCCTGAGTCCCATTCGGCGAACAGCTGAGGGCATAGCGCTGGGGTCGACAAACTGTTTTTGACAGCTGGAACATTATAGTGGCCGCGGCCATTTAGGCGTCAAGTCATCTGGAAACTCAAAGTGTTGGATATGCAGAAATAATGAATGCTGAAGCATGGCAGATCTCTTTCGTTGGGAAACTACAGAAACTCAGCAACCCGTTTTGTTCGTTGTGAGAAAGGTCTGACTGACATTTTTGCAACCTTTCAGAAATATGAACTTCGAGAACTCAGATGACTTCGACAGGTGTGGCTGAATAGTGCAGAAGGATCAGGGGCCGCGTCACCATAAGTGGTGGGGGTATGCCTCGGCCTGTGGGTGCTAAGCCTCCGATTGAAGCAAAGAACTTGATCGACTCCACGGTTGCGTCGTACCTCCGACGGCTGCACTTCGGGTTAAAAGAATGGCCAGAGAGGGCCATTGCAACGTGGGCAGATGCTGCTGATGTCGTGTCTGACGCAGTGGGCAGAGGTCTTGAGAGGATTTGCTTCGCAGCGTTTTTTGCAGGTCTTCGTGATTCTACTTGAAAACTAATCATCATTTCTCGATCTAATACCAATTTCTCGATACTTGGGAACATCGATAACAATAATCCTAGCACTTTCTTTTCCAGGGATGCGATCTGTGCCTTTCCATCACTGGTCCAGTGTGACAGTTGGATCTAAGGCATGGGTTGACTGGCATGAAAACAAGCCATTCACCGTGTTTTCTGTACACCGGTTGGTGAATGATGATGACGTTTCATGATCAATAGTTATGGTAAACATCTCGAAACTGGAAACTGTTCTTTATGATGCTGTGTTCTTCATGATCCCTTGATGTTCTGTGTTCGGATCTGTCTGTTGGATCTCCGCAAACATCTCTCAACCTCTGTTATTGATGATGCCATGTTTTTCACGATCCCTAGATGTTTGGTGTTTGGATCTGTATGTCGTATTCGCCAACAACAAGAATGGAACTTACCATGGACAGGGTCGACTGGTCACCTCACCCAGGGATGGATTTGACCTGTTGAAACATGATGGGTGTTTGTAAACAGAGGGACAGCAACCACTACTGTTTAGAATGGTAAATGCAAAAAGTTCACTAATGCTTGTCACCATCCAATGCAAAGACTTAATTAATGGTTGTTACCTTTCACCATCAACTGTCACTAACACCAGTCTCCATGACATGTTTCTAGCATCCACCGTTTGTGTTCACCTTTTTCAACGACCACAACACCGTGGGATCCCTCCTGTCCGCCCATGAGGTTCCGGTCGCAGAGTGGATTTCGAGGCGCTGATTCTGGCAGCACATCATCGGCTGATTCCGTGGTGGTTGACCAAGCTGATGAACAAAAAGGTGTTGAGGATGATGCAAGAGATGGGTTCTGAGCTGGTTATGATGACGAAGCTATTTCGATGGTTCAGATCCCAAAGAAGGCTGCTTGTGAGTAATCAGATGTGCTTATAATCGGGTACATATCCATGAGCAATCGCAGAGATATCAACAAGATCCACCTGCTGAGGCTTTGGGCGAGACACTTCGGGAGCCTTGGCGTCACCTTTCAGCGTGTGGGTGGGTTGACCAACGTTGAACATGCGGCGGGTGATGAACTGCTATGGCTTTCTACGTGGCGAAATGTCTTTTGTTGTCAACTGCTTGGTGGCTGTCTTTTTGTTGTCCACTGGTGCTGATCTTGCTGGATGATGGCCACGAGTCTGTCAAGGGCGAAGAATGAACAGAATCAATGGTTGTGATGAATTATGAGCCAACTCATGTGATTACAGCAACAGGTGGAACATGATCCCGCCCAACTACATAAGTGTCATTGGCCTTCTTAAGCAGTAGGGGGGCAAGGAAGACTTATCAAGGGGGGATGTTGGGCTTTGTTAATAGTTGCCTGCTGAGGTTTTGCTGCTATTGTTCAATGATTCTTTCTTGCTTTTGATGTTCCTTTGTGCTAGGGAATGTAGGCCCCTAGTCTCACTTTTTGTTTTGATGTTTTGTCTTTTAGATTAGGATGATACTTATTGTTGATGCTTTGTCAACCAAGTACATACAGATGGAATATGGAGTTTACAATAATTACCCAGAATCTGAGACTAAAGCCAACATCCATTGGTGTCAAAGTCGCACACTATCCAATAAATCCAACTTACAACAACATCCAACAAGTCCAACACCAATGATCAACGCGTTGAACAACTTGCCACAAACAGCATTGCAACATATTTGGTGGTGCCACACTGCTGGCTGCTCACAGCCAAGGACCAAGCTTCTCAACTGCTGGGAGCAGAGGGTGGGCAGAGGTCAGGGGCGGAAACAGCTACAGCAAGCGGTGGTTCTGGTGGTTCTGGTGGTTGTGGTGGTTCTGGTGGTTGTGGTGGTTGTGGTGGTTGTGGTTGTTTTAGTTGTTGTGCTTGTTGTCGAGGGTATGGTTATGATTGATTATTACCCGGTCTTCTTGGCCTTCCTGGTAAGGGATGACTTTCTTTCTCATTGCTCCAATTTGCGCTGAACTTGCGTGCATTTAAGTAATGGCTACACGTGCCAGCGCCAATACCGTTGTACTACAAACATAAATGAACCTGCTGCCTCTGTGTTATCATTATTGATGATGACGTTGATGATGACCACGAGTCAACACAACCATAGAATTTATACGCAGATGATGTCTCAATACCAACCATTTTTAAAGACACAAAGCATCACAAAGCTGAAAGTAAGGCATCACAGGGCCTGAGCAACCAGCCGTCCTGCCAGCACCAGCTCCAGGCGTGGCAAGGTTTCGGGAGATCACAGGCCGGGCTGGGGAGGCTTCCCATCTCAGGATCGGTGGTGCACCACTTGGTTCCCTGGTTCGGGTCGGTTGCCGGTTGTATGCTGTTGTCGGTTCTGGAGGACATGTATCTTCCCACCAAAGTCTTGGGTTCCATCTTGGGATTTTCAGGAAGGCAAGCCGTAAGTGACAAGCACGCCAGAATGAGGGCCTGTTGCAGCTTGAAATGAGTCTTTCTGGGTGACCATTTTGGACTCTGAAGCTGCAGATTTGCATCCCTCATCAATTGGACAATTTGGGGACGCAATCGCACCTCTTCCAGCGCCGCGTCTTGCTGGCACCGCAGGTCCTGAGGTAGTGCTTGTGTAAAACGTTCAACAGGATGAGATGAGAGCGTTCCCCATGAGGACAGAGATCAAGACACACTTAAGCCTGGGGTCACAAAATCCGGGTGATTCCAAGTTTCGATCTTACATATGTCACTTTTGGGCATCAAAAAAAAAAGATCCATAACACCAACAAATCAAAGGTGTACACCGCACTCGAACCCAGCGCCCCATGGAATTTACCCAGCAAGACATCCTTCCATCATCGTCCACGAAGCATCACAGCACCCCTGGACGGCCCCTGGCCACTGCTTGGACGGCGCGGTGTGCGCTCAGCGGCCATGGACGAGAACGGCACGCTGGAGCGGTTGCAGGAAATCGTGCGAGCGGTCAAGGCCAGGGAAAACACCAGCAGCACAGTGATTTCGCCATGTTTGGGTGCAGAACATGGAGTTTCTGGATGTTGTTATGCATTTTTAGGTAAAACATGTTTGTTCTATGATTCTTGTCCATTGTATGTTGTAATATTTTTGAATGGTTTGGGATGCATTCTATTGGTTTTGGGTGGTTTATCTAGGAAACCAGCAATACGGTCAGTTCACCTGAACATCATTGATTGAAGCATGGCATGGATGAACTGTGTACTTCTGCGATTTTTGGGAAGCAAATTCGCTCTTTCAAGTTCACATCCGTTAATCACTGGTTGCCTCGGTAAGGACTTCTGGATATGCGCAAGCTTCATGGTCAATGATGATTGAGAACTATGCTGCGTAACCAAGCTTAAGCTTAGCGATGGTTAGCCATGATGCACAATGGTTTGACAGTGAACAAATATGGTTTTGAGTTATTTTCTTCGATCATGATCAGCTATTCCCGCTGGACAAGTCATAAGGACACAGTTGCGAAAGATCTTGCATCATTCGCACTCACAATTCAAACAGTAGTCCGGCTAGACTATTCCGAGGTTCCAGTTTTGTTGTGTTTTTGTTGGAGTTACGTACCTAGACTAAACACCTCAGGAACTGATGATCGCATGTTCTGTTCCTGCCACTTCTTCCTTCCATACGTCGCTGTGATCCCATCTGTTGATCCGGTCTCGCAAGGCGAAAGGGCCTTTGGTGCAATGCCTCACCAACTATGCAACTTGGATGTGGAGCCACCAGTGCCCTCTCTGTTGAGATTCTGGAAGGGCCAACAGCAGGAAAAACATGCATAGCTACTGCATGCAGCAAAAACGCATGTATGGTTTGTTGGTTAATTTCCATGCACTTGTTTCTGTCCCTACAAGTAGCGGCAGCAGCAAGAACCGCAACAAGTACCGGTACCACTCCCAGAACCACTACTCCGCGGTTGTGCAAATCCACGAGTTGGGTGACTCACAGCGACATCCCGGAATCCAAGTGGTTCGAACCACTTGACATATTGCAGCAGGTCATCGTGACCACAAATGAACCAGCTGGTGATCAGGTCTCAAAACGGGGGCCCGCCTTCATCCAGTAGCTGGTTGTGATGGTGGGATCCCATACGGGAAATCTGATGAAATCTGAACGAATTAAGACCGATGCTATAGAACCATATCTTCAGAAAGCAGCATGATCAGCACAATTGTGCTTGATGGTAGTTATATTTTTGGTTTGCCATTAATCATAATTTAAGTAATCATAATAATTTAATTATGAATTTATGCGGCCATCATTATTTCGTTTACTTTTAATTCTTGGTGCCATGAATTCTGCAGCCCTTTGAGGTGAGTATGGACTTCATGGCAAATGGTCTGCTGGCTTTGGGCGCACATCCTGCCATGGTGCACTCGGTGGAGGAGTTGGATGTGGCAGCGCGGCGCAACCGGGGTGGTGATCCTGGGGTGTGCAGCTGGTAGGTGACTACTCCAGGGATGGCTATGAGCTCAGGAGAGTGATGGTTGTAACGTTCTCACGGATAGAGGTCATGATCCACGATGGGACTCCCCTCATCATCACAAGGGAATCCACCATGAACCAACATTCTCAAGCAGCATTTGCCATAGTGACCACTTCACTAGTGACTCCTTCACCCTGCTGCGGTTTTCCCAACCAAGGCCATTAGCAAAGTGAAGGCCGCAGGTGGTGCCGTGTCCATCAACATCGGCACTTTGGATACCTCGTGGAGCCTTGGTCGCCGGTCATCCAGCCGTGGAGGAACTCAAAGATGGAATGTTTCATCAGCTGTGGGGCGTTTTCTACATCCCCGCTTGTGTTTTTTGAATCCCCGAGATTCAGT
>VSDK01013280.1:6681-80319 GCA_009767595.1 Symbiodinium kawagutii
ATGTGCTTGTAACCAAACTCTGCAGCCAGGGTAGCTAAGTATTCTGATGAGAAATTCTTCAGGTTTTCGTGCAGCAACAGCGGGGTTTGCCGGGACCCGTGAAACTTCATCCACAATTGGAGTAGCTTATTTGCCGAACCGTTTTCCTTCTGAAGTTTCCCATCAACTTTTTTTCCCATACTGGAATAATTGATACATTGACTTCCGCTCACGTCCATCGAGGTGGTTTGAAAGGGGCACTGCTGTAAATGGCGACCGCAGCTGTGCTGTGTTTCCAGCAGCTTCATGTTTTTCAGGGCTTCCCAAGTTCGTTGAGCCACGTCCTCCCCACCTTCAGCCTCAATGTTCTCCAGCACCTTGAGGTCTGACGGTGCTAGTAGCCGTGCAATGTCAATGTGTTGACATGTGTGGGTAGGTAACACCTGAACCGAGGCTTGCCTGGCTTTGGCATTCCTCTCAAATTGGTAGGCTGCCTCAAAAAGGGGATGATCGGTGCCCATGATGGATGCCCGTGCTGCCTCCAAAAACCGCATTGCCCATTCGGGGCTACTGTACCCGCTAAACCAGGAGCTGGTTGTCAATGTCAGGCTGGGATCGAATAGAGCTCCTGCTTTACCCTGCTCTTTCAAGTAGGCCAAACTATGTTCCGCCCAACGGAACGTCTGAGTGAATTTGGAGGGGGGCGCCATTGCCCACTGGCGCGTCGTTGAATTAAAAAGCACAAAAACAACAACAGAACCATCATAACTCATAACCGTTGACCGTTTGTTGACTTGGTTCCCTTCAAATGGAAGAAATTGAATGGACGTTCCTTCTATTTGATTGTGTTGGAATGCTGGCTCTCGGCTGCAAAACAGGTAAGGGCACCTTGCTGAGTAGCAACATTTCAATAGCAACATTTCAAATAGAAGATATTAACTGGAGTTTATTCTATTTGATTTCACCCTCAAACACATACACCCCGCTTCTGACATTCCGTTTTCTGACACCTTCTGACACTCGTTTGTCTCAACATTTGTGCTGTAAATGGCATGCGGGGCGAGGCAAAGCTTAGCACATCAACGGCTGCACATCTTCGGTCGCAAACCTTGCCGATTCTACCATATGGAGCCCTGGGAAACGAGGTTCTTGTGAATGAATGCCGTATCCCTTTTCAAATGGAAGAAATTGTGTTGATATTTTCTTCTATTTGAAACAATACCCACTTTCACACCGTGTTTCAAATAGAAGAAACTCTCTTAATAATTTCTTCCAATTGAAAAAGTGCCCACTCGAACGCGGCGACTCAAAAGTTCCTCCTGTCCAGTTGGGTGCCCGTGGGCACCATTTCTTCGAGTACCCAGGGTTCATTTCAAATAGAAGATTGGCTAAAAAAAAAATTAATAATTTCTTCTATCTTTGCGTCCGCCACTATAGGGCCTCTCAAGGATCAAGTCAGTCTTTCTCATGTATACACATATGTATGTATTTTATGTACACAAATCAATGCATCTCTTCATGTGTCTATATGGAACTATTGAAATCAACATTCATGTATGTCTGTAAGAATGAAAAAATACATGTATACATACATACAGATTCTATATTCAACAATGGGGGGAGCATCTGTATGTATAAATGTAGTGTATATATGCATACACACCTAAATGAAAAAAACACATATATATATATATATGTATACATATACAGATTATATTGGTTTGTTCATGTTTTTCCCTGCCGTGAATGATTTACGTCCAAGTCCCTACCCCACAGTCCCCGTTGCCCATCTCCTCCATGAAACCATCATCTCCATCCTTCGACGCCAGGTCACCAGTAAAAACATGTAGAACCCAGTCTCAGCTTGGATTCAGCTTGGTTTCAGCTTGGTTTCAGCTTGGATTCAGCTTGGATTCAGCTTGGATTCAGCTTGGATTCCTGATCCTGGAAAACGGTTCCCGAGATTGGACTCCCATGGATCACCTGTGGTCACAGCTTCCAGGTCACCTTTTGGGTTCAGCTGCAGGCCTCGTCGGGTGCATCTGCGACACTGGGCACCTGAGAACGTCGACCAACACGTTGGACCGTTGAGGAGTTCATCGACTTGGATGTGCACCCGGGGTAGATCTAATCATGCTAATAAAGCCTACAAGGCAGCTGAACCAACATGCTTATAAAATGTTTTTTACCATACTTATGACGTGCTTATAAAATGCTTATATCTTGCGGAACTTACCCCTGTAACCAAGGTTAGGAGCCAGTTAATGGAGCTATAATGGTTAGTTGCATCCCAGCAATGCTACAAAGGGGTATGAGTGGGATTATAAACCCTTTCCTTTCGTGGCTGGCATTGATTAGTAACCAGTTGCCTGGGATGCAAATCCAAGCATGGATAACCAGCTGGTTATGGTTACTGTAAACGCAGCCCATGTAGTCACCATATCGACTCATAATAGCTGCTAATGTGACTTGACACTTGTGGCAATGCAAAACGAAGAGCTGACAACATCTGAGGTCCCTGATGACCACTGAAAGCCAGTTGGTAGGCTATACCGGCCAAAAGCCTAAGGGTATTCTTGGATCAACTTGCTTGATAAGTAAAATGGTATCCAGCTGGGATCATGTTTTTACAAATTCCAAGAATATGTGCTTCCGTATTGGTTGATGTTTATGACTAACAGCATGTAGTTCGTTCATGCTTGACTAAGCTTAACTATACTGATTGGGCATTGGTCATTAAACCAATCATGCAAATGCAAGTGAGTGGAGGTATCACGAATTGGCATATCTTTCACGAGCTAATAGGAAACATATGGTGAAGTCACATTGTACCAGCTAATCATCTTTAACCAGCAAATCTTAAGCGGCTAATCATCACCACTTTCACCAGTCAATAACATGTAATTACCAGGTAAAGAGAGAAAACAAGAAGCTAAAGCATATCACCGAGAATGGTTGTAAGCCCATAACCAACAAAAGGAGCAAACAAACAGTCAACAAAAGCATGGTAATCTAGAGACCTCACAAACAGCAAATAACCCAAGTATTCCAACCAATGGAAGAGATATAGCCAGTGGATCTGACAACAAGAACTGTTCTTGATGTCGCAACTGATTCTATTGGATTTCCATGAGGACATCAACAAACTGATGTCGGGATGATGATATTGTTGGAGTCCCTTCTCCAACTCAGAACGACATGAATGATGCTGACATTTTCCAATTTGTACATTTGTTCACAAACAACGGTTTCTACTGGTTGTTGTTATATTTGAATGCAATGAATATGTCAATTACGTAATTACAGCACATTAGATGCGGAAACATATAACAAATTTGAATAAACAATGCTAGGTAATATATATATATTAATATCACAAAATTTTAGGCATGTACGTGCACAATATAATTTGATCGAAACAACTATTGGGTACGGTATCTCTATCACCAATTCCACCAGGTGTAGTCATGACATGACCTGTTTCCATAACGCACGAGCAAGGGCTCCAAGGTCTGCACGGTTTCCCGGCTCAGAATTCATGGTACAACAGCAAGTTATTGGGGCAAGATTCCCCCCAAGATCACCCCATGTCGATGACGCTACGACTGTACCAAGGCCATCCATCGAGACCGTGGAAAACTCAACCCTTGACTCAGCGGGATCTCATTGGGAGCTGAAAGCGTATTTTTTGTTCCTGCTCTTGTGCTCTTGCTGTATGCAGGGGAAATGGAACGTGCTTGAGGGTCACCAAATCAATGAAATGGGATCGAACTGGTCTTTCTCAGCGGCAGCTCCCAACCGCAACACATCAGTTGTGAGCCAGGCTGCCTTCAGCCCAAATTTTGCCATGATGGTTTCTTCGATTTGTTTTCGGCCCTTCAAATCCTTCTTGTAGACGTCCAACATAAAATGGTGCCTGAGTCAAAGAAAAAAGAGCCCAGAGATAATGTGTAAACAAAGGGCACCTGTGCAGTTGCTTCCATTGTATGCTACACCTGTTGAAAGAACAATCCGCAGGTCACGGTTGCCAAGGCAATTTCTTCGTTTACAAATGCATCAAGCAGCTGTAGAATCAGCGATTAAAGGAAGAAAATAGCCAGCTCTACTGAGTTCTACTAGCTTCAGTTGGTTTGTTCGATGGGAGATTCCAAACAACCGCAACAGTTTCTCTGTTAGGTTCTGCATCAGCTCCTGCAATTCAGCTCCTGCAGTGATTTTCCAGGCCCAAGTTGCCTCCAGAAATCCAGGGACAGGACTCAGGCTCCGGCAGTGGCACACAAACATTGGGAAAGAATGTGATGGGCTCCCCCGTGACCACCTTGGAGAGAGCTGGACTCTGAACTCAGAATTGTTGCACCAATGAGTGGGCGATCCCTGCCGTAATGAAGCATCCCTAGTTGATGGCAAACATTAATTGAGTCATTCGTGTATGGTTGGTTCATTCCTATGGATCTATCATTTTCACATGATGATGGGGTTATTGCCCCAACCACTCATTTGGCCCTCTGCTGTTGTCCATGTAGGCACAATACGAATGTCCCATTCATCCCGGAGAAATCAGGGATGGGCATGGATAGACAGCTCTTTGCCGGTCATGGTGGTTTCATGAGCAGCTTGGCGGCGGTTTAATAGTGCTTCTCGACCCAGGGTTCTTATAATATTTGGTTGGTGGTTATAACCCCTATGAAAAATGTAAGTCAGCCAACCAATCATTTGGCAATACTAGGGAAAACATGTGTGAAACCACCAGCCAGTTGTAACGATTGCTGCCAGCTCTTTGGGTGGCGGGTATAATCTCGTTGGTGGTATCAAACCCTCCCAAGTGTGAATGAAGTTGAATTTCATAATCATCCTAGGTGGGGCATGGAAATACAGCACAACATGTTTCAAACGTGTAGCTATGAACAGTCTACTGCTGCGGTTCCAGTTGTGCAGTCCAGGCAGATGCTACATGACCAGCTGGCATAGCCGCTGCAGGAAAGTTGCTGAGCAGAGTCAACCTGTTGGAAGGCCCAAGACTCCGGCTGGTCAAGAGCACCCCAGTGGTCCATGATTTCAACATTGCTTCCAAGCAACACACGTGGGTGAACCCGTCGAGGAAATGAACATCTCAAAGAGCACCTCACCCAGTGGAGCTCCGCCGGTAACTTGATACCTCTGGCAAACACATATACTGTATGCATATCTATACAATTCTATACACATATAATATACACACATGTATACATTGTATTTCATTAATTGCCTTCAAACATGTACAGTAGTTGGTACAGTAAGTCATCAATGATATGTAGTTGCAAAATCATTCTGAACAACTTAGGATGTGATTCGGCAGTTGCTGAGCTACAGGACAATACACAAGGGCAACACAAACAAGCCAATCAGCTAAAACATTCACCAAATTCCTGTTAAATTTCTGCTCAGGCCTTCGGGGCACAGATAATTGACCACATGTCTCAAAATGTGCCCATCTCTCCTGGAAACAAGGCAAAGTTAGGGATTTGTACAATCAAATTGTGTGACGAGAGTGTAAGCAGGAAAATCCAGCTGAAATGATCGATTCTCGATGGAAAAACATTGATTTGGGGTTTTACTGATTTGAGGAGGACTCATTGCATGCTGATTGCAATAAATAGGAACCGTCACGGGC
Source organism: Symbiodinium kawagutii (assembly GCA_009767595.1). NCBI lineage: Eukaryota > Dinophyceae > Suessiales > Symbiodiniaceae > Symbiodinium > Symbiodinium kawagutii. The sequence goes on from VSDK01013280.1 coordinate 12,311, forward strand.
ATTGATGTACTGAGGCGACACATCGCGCAACTGGCCCCCGGATCTCTCTGAGAACCCAGACAGAATAACCTCAGAGCCGCCCAGGGCTTCGTGGGAACAGGGGTCAGCAATGTTCTGAGTCACGAGATCTCTGGCAGCTTGATCAGCTGAACAGTCGCTTGTGCATATCGATGTTCAGCACTTGTAACACCAACATTCACAAGGAATTCAGAATCCCCCGTGCTAAGCCACCAACAAAACTGTCAGTTTTCATGGTAGAAACTCTGTAGTGGATCGACCGGGGATGGGACTGACAGAAATGGTGCATGCTCGCTTTCATCCGGACTTCTAGATGTGAACCTCCAAATATCGTAGACTAACTCTTCTGGCTGTGTTTCAAAACCCAGTGCCCCTAGTGAACATCCCAAAAAATCAGCAAATCAATCTTTGTTGAGATCTTCACCCACACGATTTTGGGATGGTCAGTAATGACCCATCCCAAATGTTGTGGATAATGCGAAATCTATTTGTTTACAATGTACCCTATAGTTAACGTAAAAACACATCACAAGCTATCTATGGAAAACCCCTGGGGCAAGTATCTAAATGGATCCACTAGTAGTATTGACAAGAATCAGCAAGGAGAATTTGTGGGGGTTGCTGTGATCATGATGGCTGGTAGTGGCGAATAATCGACAACCATCATCATTAGCCATCTTTATCCATCAATAACAATCATTTGCCAACGTTAATCATCATGGTTGATCCGCATAGATCTACCCCTAGCCATTGATGTTGCGACATACATCATCCATCACGCTGAGAGGTATGTTCAACGCAAGCGCGGCAGCCCTGAGCTGCCCTAACAATAGGCTACGCCCTGATCAGTGACCTGCAGAGGAAGAAAAGCTGGGGGAGAAGGATCAAGTTGTGATCATGATCATAATGGAATATGATGGCTTTTCTCAAGTCATAGGGGTACCCCCAGTCATCATCCTTTATCAACCGTTGATAGTAGTGAACCAACCATAGCTTTGGGGCTCCCATTTCGAGAAACACCCTGGTGGAACCATCAATGCCATATGATACAGATATATATATATATATAATTATGATAGTATGATTTAATGGTAGAATCAACGTATCATAGGAATCATGATAGTTATGTCATTATCAGTTGCTAATATGTTTCATCATTCAAGATAGAAGTGTGCTGATAATGATAGATCAAATCAATAGCATTGATTGTGTCACCAAACAATGACTAGTGTGGCCACTCGGCAAACTATGCGGAATGTCTGCCACTGAACAATCATGGGTTCAGTAGATTCGGCACGTCCAACAAATACAGATCCATAAAGTGAGCTGTAAAGAGTGAAATTGATGGTTGTGCCATTTGTTGGTTTTCATGAACATTTTGTGATTTTAGTTAAGCTGGGCCGGCAGGGTCAAATTTCGAAGTGCTGTATGCAGCTTGGGAGGGGCCACTCAAAGGATCGATATTTCAATCACAGGACATCATCACCATTGATTCTGTCTGTCACCTTGTCCTTCTTCTTGCGGTATGATCTTGCTGATTGTCTGGTGGGTGATGTTCAAAGATTCAAAACATATGGGTCAAATTACTTCAACATCCTGGTTCGCGTGAAAAATCCAACATGTTTGAGAACAAAACAACGCAGCAACCATTGATTGATTGTGATTTCTATTCAGTAGTTGTTGTAAGCCATGTCCTGATTTCTGTTGTTGCTGCTATTGCATATCAACCAACCACTTAGTTATGCTTATATACAGTGCATGTGTACATACATATATACATTCTCTATCATTATTGATTTTCTTTGTTGATCGGTGTATATGTATACATATACATATACGTCAACATGTATACCAAATTATACCAATCTGGTTGGGCAACCAAACTAGCGAGCTTGCGAGTGGAGCTGGGTAGGGGCTGGAATTCCGGAAGCGGTGTGTGGGGAACTTAGAAAAAAATCACGCGCCAAATGCATCAAGAAATCCACCTGCAACTCAGCCCACCCAGGATTCTGCTACTTGGATTGGTGCACCTTTCGATTTTCTGTTCAGCATGGTTATAGGATTAGTTCACCCATGTTAGAAGGTGATTTACCAATAATATGGTTATAAGCTACCTTCCAGCGTTATTTACCATGGTTAGCTCCTCAAAACCTGTCGCCCTGCACATCAAAGTCGTTGGTCATGGCTCTCTAAGCTTCCTGACCACTGGATAGTACAAGGGACGCCCAGAAGCAGCACAGCAGAAGTCCTGGTGATCGCGACAGGTGATGGGCATCCAAGGCTGAAGTACTAGGTATATGAACTATGGCACATCATATCACATCATCATATAAAAACCTCAATGCTGGAGGACTTGGGAATGGACATCATTTGACGTCATTGTATTATTAATACGAATATGTATCTTGTAACATCAATGTTCCATCTACAAGTTATACAAAACCATCTAGACCACTGGTTGGAATCTAAAACAAATAAAGAAAACCATGTACAAGTCATTGGCAACTAAGAAAAATATATTCCGATAAAGCTGGTGATTGAGCCACAATTCTCCCAAATTTTGTTCCAGGCCATCTAACCAAGCAAATGGGAAACCATGCTGACACCAGCAGCAAGTAGTTGTTGATGGATGTTGCTTGTACACCCTCAAACGCCTCCCCCATCTGGTTGTTGGCTACTGATTGCTGATTCTAAACCACCAAGCAGCAACTTGTGAACAACACCAGCTTCCAGCAGCATGACCATTGCCATGTGCCTCTGGCACATCGCCCTTGGAAACCTGAGAGCAGCTGGTGACCAAACTATGACTCGTGATTGGTTGATGATAATATATGAGAATCACGATTATACAATATACCAATATACCAATACACCAATGATTATACAATATACCAATATATCATTTATATATCAGGTTGTAATGATGGCAATGGTTTTGATGCGATGATCCTCAATGTATACCAGGCAATTGGGTCACAAAGCCACGGCATGGAAACTGGATAACAACATCTGTGTTTTGAACACTGCTCAATACGATCTAAGATCCCAAAGGCAAGGTGCTGCCTGAATGGTTTGCTGCCCCCTCCAACCAATCCAGAGCCGAATTGAATCCTTGTTTGTTTGGATTACCAATCCATCCAATTTCAAAATGGGTCGCCAAACCATCAAAGTTAACTCCAATCAAATCAAATTCTCAAACATTCCCAAACCATCCAATCAAATCCATCAAGTTTAACCAAATCTGATGATTTTGTGTCTTGGTTCCACCTCCCAGCACGCATCAACCCCGCTGGGCTGCCAGCCTTGATATCTCCCGCTGGGAGAGAAAATTCGAACGCTTGCATGTTGCGCAATAGTTGGTTCTAAGGATATGAATCCAAAAGACTCATTGATTCATTTGCTCAGCTGATTATATGGAAATCGTTTGCTCAGCTCAATTCGTGCTTAATCATTTCTCATTATAAGATCAACTGCACTCTTCTTCATGTTGAACCAATGATACAAGGAAGATCACAGCCTCTCGCTCTGCTTTGATCCGAACAGAATTGGATGATGCTTTGTCAAAAACTGGTGCTAACCATGGAAATAGCCATGAGAAAATGCATCTACCCCCGTCTGATTTTGGCCCGGAACAAGATTCTTCCAGAATCCCTTGAGGCAAAAATGCAGCGACAGCAGATCACTGAGAGCTGGAGTCAGCACTGTGCTCCATATGAACGATGGTAGTCAACGAATAATCAGAATTCATAGGGATTGTGCACCATGGAAGTCCACCAACATAGGAATTTATGATTAATCTCAATGATCGGAGGATTGAAGTGTATTTTGTCACTGTGACACCCTATCCATGGGTTGATGACCATTCCCTAGCAGTAAGGAATCACCATCTTTGATGGCGGTTCGTGGGTGCTAAAAACCTATAGCCCTGGCTTTCACACGCCGATGAAGAGAACAATCCCCTTTCAAATGGTCATCTATTCCCAAACCCAACGAGATGTGGTATTCAACCATCCGGATACGAGGCTTTTACTCACTTGATCATGCTCGTCATTAAAGATATGTGGGGAACATCTCCCATTGACTATGATGACTTATCAGGAAAATACTTGGAACTTCACCAGCTGTGCAAGAATATCAGCTAAGCTTTCGATACTTCCTTTGGTAGTTCTGAACATGTGGCACGGGCTTCGCCAAACCGGGATCATCACAGGATTCTTCATAAGATTGATCAAGATTGCCCTGTAATCATCTACAAACATTGCTCCCGAATATTGCTGGTAGATCTTGGATCCAACGATGACTTGCTGTCGGCTTTGGTGAGAGATCCCATCACCGCAGCTCCCTGGGGTCGGACGTTCAATAAGCCAGCTGAACGAGATCCTACCAGCTTCCTCACTGCCTGGCAGGTCATGGCCATGCAGCAGCAATGCGCACCCCCGGATGTTCACATTGACAACGTCACAAGGCCGAAGTGGTTGACTTTGGCTGGTTGTTAGTTGAGATATCGCCATGCAATGATCCATAAGATTCATGTTCTGTGAGGGCAGCTTGTGACGTATTGGCAGTATTGAACATACAGAAACAAGCTTCTGGAAACAAGCTTCTGGCACGGATGGTTCACCTCTACTGGTAGGAATGTTTGTGGATGTTTATGGCACGATCTGACAATCAGCTGGGGGATATGAGAAAAACCAACGATTGTCAACGTATCAACCAAGACACCTAGAACTGGGTCGTCAATACTCACATGGTGTTTTCAACTAGCCACCTGCTGGCCTATCATCTGACATAGGATGAAACATCACTCTTGAAACCACCAAGGTGATCAAATACAGACTGGTTGTCTACCCACGATTGTTGATGTTATGCGAATGGTTAACAACCAGCAACTCACCGCTAGGCTGGGCTTGCTTGACAACCGGTGGGCTCCGCTGGGTCGCCCAGTTGTGGCACCACCATGCAGCCCCAGCCGCGTGGTTCGGCACCTGTCCCGTGGCCGAGCTTGGATTTGTTGGATCCTGTGACCTGATGTGGCACGGCTGTGGCAGCGGAGACATGTCTGCCGTAGTCTGAGAAAAAAAAATGCAAACCACAGATTTGTCGTTTTGTATGTATTCTTACACACTCTTATGCATATATATATATATATAAACGCATGTCATATCAATGTGCATCATATTGTATATATTCTGTATATATGTATAGGACCTGGTACTGTATGGTATAGCAAATCCTCAAAATGCATTGAATGATACTGCTGGGGCACGATCTCAAAATATGTGTTCATGTGCACATGCGCATATCCAAAACTGTCAGGCAGAAATCAAAGAAAAGTGGTTGACAATGTGTTCTTGATCAAGTCAGGAATCAAAGTTCAATCAAGTATGGGAGCTCTGGAAAACCATGTCAGAAGTATTTAGCTGTCATTAAATTCCAAGATGAATCAAGCACAAACACAGGTGTGATGGATGTAAAATAAATCACGATATACAATCAATATTCACCCATCCAATATCCACCAAGCTGCACATGTCCAATGTCCAAGTCGGAGATGAAGGAGGATTTCCTGGAAAGAATGATGCGTTGGTGAAGGTCAAGATTGGTTGTTTGCGGTTGGTCCCGGTTGGTTGCGGTTGGTTGCGGTTGGTGCGGTTGGTTGCAATTGGTTGCGGTTGGTTGAGGTTGGTTGAGGTTGGTTGCCGTTGGCTATCGAATGGTGGTTACTAGCCAAAGACAGCCAACTATCACCAGGGATTTCATCCGGTGGAAACTGCCAAGAAGCAATCAGCAGCCTACGCGTCTACAGTTGAATCAATGGATGTTTACTAGAGCATGCTCCTGATTGCACACTGAAATTACGAGCTGCACATACAGCCAGCAATGTTGGCTTGTGACTTTGCTTAAGTGCGGTTGCCATAAATGGTGGCAATCCCCAATCATGTATCACCGAATGATGAATATGACAACTCACTGCCTTTGGGTTGCTGGCTCCAACCCCAAGCCATGAATCCATGTCCATGAATCCATGTAGCTTGAAAACCGCTCCAGTTGTGGCCTTGGCGCTTGTTTGTACACATGCGCATATCAAATAAATTGCCAAGGAAACCCTCATCTAACATGGCTGAATACATTTACCATGATTTACCACTATTTCTATAGAAAGTTAAACTACAATAATTGGAACCATGATCGCCGAAGGGGTGAAGCATGATGCAGTCAGAGTGGAAATTCCATTATTGACCGTCGTCTCACGGTGGCACTGCTTCGCAGCTTTCGCACCTCCCAATGATCAGAAGTCATGACCTCTGCTGCTGAGAGTTGCGACATAACGTCGGTTCACTATGGAATCAGATGTCAAAATCTGCCCTGGTGTGTATAAATCAGGTGCTACAAGCTTGCGTAGTAGGCTATGATCAAAGATCTGTAAACTGCATGGTTTACGAAAGCTGATCTTCATTGGCTAAGAGATGCTACAGGATTTTTTATTACAAAGACATCTGGCTGTGGGTCAAAACCCCGTACCCCTGGTTCCCCTATCATTCACCATTGTTTTCCTTATAGTTTGTTGGTCATTAACCACCACTATTGGCAGGTTAATATTGACCCATAGCCACATCTGTGATCTCAATGTACTCCGCGGGACTCCTGGAGTTGGCTCACTGCAACGACCACTGTCAGACACCTGGGTTCACCACTACCCACACTCCGGCGGCCGCGGTTCACCATTTTTCTGGTCCCAAAATATTTGAAGTCAGTTTCTGCTCAAGATCAGCTTCGCTTCGCGGGAAAGGTTGGGCCGTCAAGGCCACTGTTCTGGCCGACTTCTGATCACTGGTCTCATGAATGGCTTCATTAGCGTGGGTTCATGAAACAAATCGCTTCTTCACTCTTCCCCACAAGTTTGAATTCCTTGGTTGTCATGACGGTGAATAACAGTTAGGACCCAGCGACAATACCAATACACCAACCATTAACAAAATTCTAGGTGTGTGTGTGGTCTCCAAGTATCCCCACAGTCATAGGAGCAACTTGGTTGATCATGCCCGGTACTGTACCAGTAGTGGTGAAAACAATTACGGTTGTAAGTGGTCTGACAATGAACGTACCACCCTTTATCCTTCAAACTATATACCTGGCTGCTGAGCAAATCATTTGAGTCCATAGCAGTAGCTCCATGATTTGGGTGATTTTAATATAGGGAACCCCAAAATGGTTTATTTATTACCTACAAATGATGAATAAAGAGTGATAACTGGGGGTACCTCTACTTTGAGAAACATCCATATCACTATGCATCTCTACAGGTGCGACTGAGTCCAAGAATCGCGGTCTGTTGTCAAACAACTTCCATGCCAAGTTGCCAAAGACTCCATGATATCTTCGATGGCACAAGAACAACGGCTCTGGTAGATCTCTGTACTGGCCCAGGTGCATGATTATTGGCACTTGCCTTTCGGTGCGTTCCATTCTGATTCTGCAACCGGCGATTTGCAACCGGCGCCGTGTGCTGACAAGCACGCGACGGTCCAAAATGTATATTGCCTTGCACACTAATGATACAGCTCTTGGTGATGCCGAACACTGAAGATGATCAAACAAGATCTCACACCTACCCCCAGCACCTACAAACAGATTCAAGTCCATGCTTTCAATCCTATGAGATATCAAGCTGCGTGGCTTGGAGGCAGGGCAGACCAGTCTGATATCTTCTGATTGCGGCCTCAAATGTATTCAGCGGCTTCACTGAAAACGTCGCACCTCTTGAACAATAGCTTCATCGCGAGACTTATCATTCGCCTTGCCGTTCTTGTGATCCTGAACTCGTCGTTTCTGGTTGCGGTCAGCTTCCCAAAAACACAATCCTACAAGAACAAGTGTTTACGATGGTTGAACCCTGGCTTGCGGTGTTTAAACCATGGTTTATGTCGGTTCAACCATAAAAATTTAATCCAGGGGGCAAATATAGCACATCCACAAATTGTCATAGCTGGTGGGTGCATTCACCATAGACATCTTGGGGAATTCTGATACGATCATCAACAATCACTCCATGGGTCATCAACACCCACATGGAACCCCAAGGTTTGTTCCCGTCGCATGGCCGATGTTTACCAAATTATGAGTGTAATTCGGCCGCAGAATAATCCCAGGTCAACTCCCCAAATGAGCAAAAACACCTGCTCCTGTTGTGGTCAGTGCTCGAAAACGTTGTCTGGAGTTACAGCTAATGGGCACCGCATTGCACTGGGTCTTGGATGGTCAGTTGAGTGTGGGCTAATGGCGACGCCTACTTTGATGCTACTACCCTGTCGCATGGCGCACAAGCCACGACAAACCATTGAAATCTGCAGAAGGTCATGACTATGACAGGGATGACAACAAGAACTATATACATAGATGTTTTGTTGCAGGGATCCACCGACCAAGCTTCAGGTCATTCCATCGGGAGACTATGATCATAGCATGTCTCTAGGCAACACGCCACCAACGACAAAAACCAGCTGGCCCTGGTTCATGGTTTATGTATTAGCTAATTGGGCCAGTGGGCAACTGTTCCAAAACTCCCTCTGCAAACCAAAAAACATCCGCCCTTTGAACAACCTAAGAAACCACTCACCTATGCAAATTCCTGACATTGCCCATATGTCTCAATCAAAATGACCCCGGCTCTTCACAGTCTTCGCAGCCTAAACCGGGATAGTTCGAACTCAACCAGCGAAACGGCGTGAGACAAAACCCCTTTGCGAGGTTGCAAAACCTTTTGTGTCGTGGTCCTGGCTCCAAGGCCAAGAGGTCAACCGAGCTACAACCAACTCATGACCAAGCCCTTCGAAGATCGCCTCGTCACGGATAACCATGTGATCACGGCAACTATGACGTAGCTATGAGCTATGAAATCCATTGAAATCCTCTACCTCTTCTATAGTTGCTAACATTTGGCAGTGGGTTCCCCTATCATTCACCACTAGTTTTCCCTACTATTTTTGGTTATTCCGCATTAGTTGGTTGGTTGATATTGACCCATAGCCATTTCAGGAAGGGGTGGGTTGGAGATGTTCAGAGTGCTGGATCCCACCCATGGCTGCGATCAGGCAACACTTGGCAGTTCGGTGGCCTTTTCCTGTGCACCGATGGAAATGGGAACTGCCCGTGATTGTTCGATGGGCCCGGAGAATCACAGCTGTTTCATGGCTAACCTAATGATTTAATGGTTGATGATGGTCTTTAAACTGTGATTTGATGGCCAATAACAGTGAAGATACCAAGAAGTGATCCTTAATGAAAACATCTCCACTGCATAGTCACATGGAAACGATCATGACCTGTCGGATTGAAAGTAAGTTGAATATAAAACGCGTTAGATTGTGATGGAAACTACTATTGCCAAAGGGAGATAAAGGATACAAATTATGGAGCTTCTACTAGAACGGCAGGCGTACAAGCATAGACACCATGTGCAACACCTGCACCCAAAATATGCTTTGACATAAACGGAATGACAAAGGAAATCTCCAATGGTTGCTGAACCCAAATGTTCCGAACCGTTCGCCAAGTGGGTTGGTCGGCTTTCATTGCCGATTGAATCCTCTTACCCTGCTGAAATATCTTTGTTGGTCGATTGAAGAACGTGTCTAGCGAAGCAAGCCCCGGTTGCTGGCTACGCTGAGGTGAACCAGGTTGGTTGATTCATGGATTCGTATGGTGGATCAGCAGTTCTTACTGGTTGCTACACATGGCTGTCAACAATTATAGTAACGATGATTGACGATGAAGATATTTCTTCATTTTGACAACATCCTTGAGCTACTACGACATCAATAATGATTGTACCTAACTACTGTCAGTCACGGTGAGACACAATCAGCCAGTAATAGATTAAATTCAGCATCATTAGAACCATCATTAGCCATTGGGCCAATACGAAACTAACAATCTGAGAGTTACCAACCATTCCTTGACCATAATCAACTATCTTAATTGGAGATCCATATTGATACACTATCCCATATCCCTGTGTCATCATGCATTTCAGGCAACCACGTTTGGTTTAGCAACATATATAGATCTTCCATCAACAATATGGCAATTGTGCAATCAATCAATCATAAACTAACCATCATTTAACCATCAATTATGTAATCAAATGTAACTATGTAACCATGATATGGGCGTTTCTCAAGATAGGGGACCCCAAAATCATCCACTATTAGTCATTTATCATAGTAAACCTACCATTTTTTGGGGTTCCCTAATTTGAGAAACCACCATATAGCCATATCGTCGACATTCCTCCGCCATCACAAGGTCACCAAGGTCGGCCACTTGCTTCATGACGCCCTGCCTTGCATCTGGCTTGAAGATCGGTTGCCTCCACGCCTGGTAGTTTGATTCGATGGTGGCTTATGGTGGCCTTGTGATTCTTGGTAGCTTCTTGGTGTCTTGGTGGCTTACGGGTAGCTTATGGGTAGCTTTTTGGGAGGTGTCTTCTTGATGGTTTTTGGGAACTTCTTGGTAGCTAATCGCTAGATGATGATCGGTAGCTCAGATACAAGAAGAATTGATCATTGATGTTGATCGATTGTGAACTGGTGGGTAATTGATGGTCGATTAGTGGGTCATTGACGGTTGATCAACGGTTAATTGGTGATGGTTGATTGAAGGTTGGGCGGTTAGGTGATGGTTAAGTTCACTGATGGCACGTTTATGATCCTACGTCGACTTAATCAATTGACTACCACTCCTCCTCCTACTACAACAACTACTACTACCACCACTACCACTACCACTACCACTACCACTATGACGACTACTAATGGCACAGCCCAACGACGCCGCAAGCCTTCAACCACCACTTCCTTCCGGCATTTTGCCCTGAACCGCAACGCCCGGAGGTCATGGGGAACACTTTGCCGTCCCATGTACACTTCGTAGGTTTCAAAATGTGGCCACAGGTGTAACAAATGCCTGAAGCACAAAGTGGTAAGGACGTCACTTATCATTCATGGTGGTTTCTTAAGCTGTAGGGAACCCCAAGAAATGGATGGTGAATGGTAAATATGAAGGATGATCTGGGGACACCCATGGGTACCCCTATAACTTGAGAAACCACCATAATATATCAAAACTATCGTTTTACAATCGTTTGATATGACCGTTGGTCAGTATCGACCACGAAGCGTTACCAGTTGGGGAAACATCCAGGTGGTCAATGTCATGGCCATCTGCCGCTCGCATGCAGACGGCGGTGATCTATTGAAACCTGTTAGTGAGTGGAACCCCTGTGAACAATAATATAAGTTTATCAACCAACCATCCAAAAAAAATTTGGGAAATGAAAAATGATTGAAATCACCAACTAGTTTGTAGACCAATCATGGATAATATGTGTGATTATCATGGCTACGCGCAGGAGTTAGTACGGGCAAAATGGCACTTAGCCTAGCAAGAAAAAAGGTTTTCGCAGCGCAAATGAGAGAGTGTGGCAAACAAAGCCCATCGGATTGGGGCACGTGCAACGAGACTTGTGGTATCAACCAAATGGTCGTGGGCGGTATGGAACAATCACTTGCAAGCTGGATGGATGAGGACAATGAAGCACCATCCAAGATGATGGGATCCGGGCCTAGGATGCATCGGAAAAGTAGCAGAGCCGCAACTCTGAATGATCATCCGCTATCATCGATCATTAGACTGTGAGATCCACAAAAATCAACCACCCGCTCTATAAGAAACATCACGTGGAAGAACTGAGATGGTGAGTTGTTATTCGAATATTCCATGCAGTAGTCATGATCATGTTTGGTTCGGGTTTCACGCCCTAGGCATTTCTGTGAGTTTCAGGGCACTGTGGACAGTCCACATCTATTGGTGAGGTGTGACACTTCATCCACGAATCACACTACTGTGGGCCGTGATGTTACACAACTCTTGATGCTTGCAAGGTGCGTCAGACTATGCTAATCAATCCTTACATGATCTGATGGTGGAAAACCTATGGAAATTTCCGATGAAACTCCGATCGGGACATTTCCTAGTCCTGCCAAAGCCACCAACAGCTGCAGCCAAGGCGCTCATTCAAAATGTGATGATGGCATGCTGACCTCGGTACTGATCCAGTCGAAGTCTTCGAAGTGGTCAGGATCAACAAATGACCGATGTTTGACCCAAAGTGTGTTTATGTTGTGCGACATACAAATCACATCAATTAAATCGAATGTATGTATTGGTGATTACACAAAAGATCGTCCCACCAATGTCAACCAATGTCAATTATAGTATATTATAGTATGTGTTATGACTAAAAGGATCGACAAACAAATCCCTGATGACATCACCAGTCCGCTGCCGGGTTGCCATTTCGCAAAACATGCACCTCAAAGCAGGCGAAGGCCGAAGCCAAACCAGTTGGGAGGCAAAGCATGAGCATCCAACACTCTGAAGGGTACAGCTACAATCACAACTCATCGTACAGCAGTCAAATGTAGTAAATCAGTTGAGCCCTAACTGGTCGAGTTCTTGCTGTCTACACAACTTAGTAACGGCAACTGATCCCACAAGTGGCAAATATCAAGCCATTCCCTTCCAACGTGAGATCCAGCTGTTGGTAAGCGACGCAGGCTGAAAACGCTTAGGCCAAAGTCCAGTAATGGGAATCTCACCCACTAGATCAGTTCCATGGGCCAATTCATCGACAACGCCCATGTCCTGATAACCACACGCCATGAGCATGTGCTTCCAAAGAAGGATATTCTTGTTTGCCAGCACCACCTGCAAATCATCATCCATCGATTGCTTCAACGCCACCTCATCCACACGCAGGCGTTTTAACTCCGTGATCCAAAAACCCAGTCTCTTGGTCCTCATATCGATGCGCTGTGCCTCAGTGAGATCAAAATATTCTTTGACTGCGGATTTCAGAACCTGAGGGAGATGGCTCTCCATCATGCACGGATGTCCAAATTGCACCGTTTGCTGAACGAACTGTTCCTCTGACCATGGAATTCCCCAAACTTGCGTTTCAACCTTAAGCTCATGAGATGCGGCACCTGCACCAAGCTTTGCTTGTAACAATGCAACTTCATCATCTGTAATGTCAATGCCCGACACAACAGCCCCCCCTGACAGCAATTGGAGGGCAGAATGGAAGGCCGAATGTCCAGCAGTTTGGATCCTTTGGGCAGCATGGTTTGCACGGCCTGGGTGTCCACAAGCAAGTCTTTGGACAACTTCTGCTGAATGCCGCACACTGGGAGTTGTTGCTGGGTACCTGTAATGGCAATCCAGGCAGAATAAGTTGGAATCAACGGTGGTAACTTGGATACCTTAGCTTGAACACCTGTTTGCGCACGCAAGGCTGACAAAACCTGAGCATCAGAGGAGCTGAGGTCAGCAAGGGTTTCAGGACCCAAGCGAAAACCGAGGTTCTTCAGGGCCAATACAAATTGGTCGGCAATCCGGCGCGCCAACAGCATGGGGTATGAAGTCTCCATTGCAGTCGCAAACTTATTCACGGCTTTGTCAAAACCCCGCTTGGCATGACGATGCTTGGCAGAGGTGCCAGTGCAGAATCGATTGATGGCCTGGAACTCGCGGTCAAGTGATACAGCTTGTTCGCTTTGGAGATCTTAACTTTGTTCACAAAGGATAAGACAGGCAACCCATTTGGGTACTTGTCAGATCTCAGCGGTTTGGGCTCAGCGCCCACATGTTTACGCTTCAGCCGAATAGACCTTGCCCTTGAGGCGGATCCACAGGGAGGAGCCACGTAAATACCAACGACAAATTCATTCGAGAGCCGTTGAAAAAAAAGATTAACACCATGTTTGGTAGTTAGATCAGCCAGCACAATCGGGGCGGCAGCTTGCCGATGCTTAACATGGTCTGCGCCGAATGAGTTGATCATTCCCAGACGCTTCAGCGCAGCAGTCACCCTTCCAGCGCCGCAAAAGATTTCCACAATCATGCATTGAGAAAGATCCGCACCAGCACCGACTAGGTTGCTGATGCGGCGGAACCGTCACTTGGATGCGGCGGCCTTCTTGTCATGGTCACATTCTGCATGGGGCGCAAAACAATTCTGTCTGCAACACAAATGCCATCCCTTGACGCACTCTCCACCGTCGGTCGGTGCCGGTGTTGTTGCGACCCAACAAGGCTTTAGGCAGCAAACCTTGGCCTTTGCTGCTGGATTGTTTCCCGCCTTTACCTTTGCCACACCAAGACCCACCTTTGCCACCTTTGTATGGAATCCATTTTCTATACCCTTTGCCCCCAGACCACGGCTGAGCTTGCGTCGGCGGCGCTTGGGGCGTTGAACTTGATGAAGGCGCCTCAGCTTTCGGCGCTGCAGCCTTGGGGAGAGGCAACAAGTGAAAGCCCACTTCATAGCTGCGCAATGCCTCGAAAATCTGGGTGTCCATGTCCAATGTGTTGTCTGGAAGCCGTTTCAGTTGCACTCCAACAGGGATCATATAAAGAAAAACCTGGCGGTCAGCTTTCAACAACTGCGGTAACGTGGCTCTAGAGTAATTGGGCGGAGGCTCAATTCGCAGGTGTGATGTCAACTGCTGCAAATCTTGTTCGTGACACTGCCATGAAAGGATGTCAGCGAAGTCCAGGGCAATGCCTCTCGTGCGAAGTCCTTCAAGGGCTGTCAACTCTGAATTGTGAGCCTGGTCGGGGATGTCACTGCGCTCCTTAATCTTCAAGGTCTCAGCATCCAAACTCACCTGCTTTTTCTGCTTTCCCATCATGATCTCCCGTTCACGGGAGGAGCATCTTTCAAGGCTGATGTAGTTCAACTGATTGCTTTCCTTCTGCTGCATCACTGCTTCCAATAGTTCATGCGATGGTTCCAACTGTCTTTCTACCACCACTCCAACCAATCTGTTTGTCAGTTGAGCAAGGCGGTGCTCCCGTTCAACTGCAGGAAGTTTACGTGTAGCTGCTGCATTGGGATCCGTCACCATCTCTCTGAGCTGTCCCAATACCAGTGTGTGTCCCTCGAAGATCAAACGTTTCAAGATGGCAGTGTCTGACTGATTAATCATGGCACCCAGTGTGTTCTGAGCGTAGTTGTCAAACTGCACCTGATCCAACGGCTGGCCAGGCTGGCCGAAAAAGCCAGCTTTCCCATAGTGTCCAGGTTGTTGCCCAGAAGTTGGGCAATTGCACGGGAGCTCATTCCCATATCCGCACGTCGTTTCTCAAAGTGAGCTCGGGAGTCAACAATGGAAGTCATGGCGCAGGAAAGAGGGTGAAGGAAAGCACAAGTGTGACATGAAACATGGAAACGTCAAAGCACCTATCATAACCTTGGTGTTGGGAGCTGCACAAGAAAATCGTGGCCTAAACCTGACAGGGCAAGATGACACAATCTGCACTCAGTCGCGAAGCTAAATATCAATAAACATGGAAAGTTAACACATCGACATGAGAGAACCAACACAAAGCTCTCAGGGAGAAAGACATGCACACATCTTACATTATGCCTCTGCGTGATGCTCATTGCATCTTGGGACATGCACAATGCGGCCATGGGAGCACATTGCTCGGTGCACATTGCACTCACTCAAGGCATCAAGTTGTCAACATCCTTTTTTTCATCCTCGAAAGGCTTCATTGGCGATGCGGAAATAAGGATCTTATTTCCGCATCGTTTCAATCACTTTGTTATCAGCCTGGAAAGGCTCATTCGGCGATCTTAGAACATGTCGCTGCTAGACTGACATCTGAAAGAGAAGAAAAGAAAGAAAGAGATGACATCACAGCTCAACACAAATCGGCTGGCACATTGCCATTTTCCATTGCGTCCACGAGATCAAAAGACATGTCCAGGATCCCTTCTACCTTTGTAGCAGACCCTGCAGCGACTTGTCCAGTCGATTTCGACTTTCAGCATGCAAAACTTGGAATCAATGAGGCGGCCACAAGAAGTATAAGAACCTAAAATGTTCTCTTCAAAAGAGATCACATCACGCAACTCAACTCCAAACTGATCTTTACACTCGTGAACAACCTTTGCTCGGGGATTCTTCACTTGCACAGCATAGAGCATGGTTTCATCTTTCTTCTGAGGCCGTGACTTTGTCTCCTCGATGAAGGCACATTCCCCATCAGAGCTGACAGGTTCACTGCTGATCTCTGAACAGCTCGATTCGGTTTCAGAAGTCAAATCAATCACACCATCTTGCAAATTGTCATTTGACATCAACTCAAAAGACTCTTCTTTCACTTGGGATACACTGCTGAACATGTTTGAGGCCGGCACGACAACTTCACTCGATCTGGTAAATTCATTGGTGACTGGCTCTGCAGGTGTCATTGGCGCACAAGTCCTGAAGGCTGGAGTGAAAGGCTGCATGACCACGGTCGGCTTTGAGGCATTCAGCGGATTCCCTTTGGGGAAATAGTTCGGCCTGCTTGCATCCGGACAGAAGACACCTTCGCCGATCAACTGGATGACTTTGGCCAGCGAGCTGACCGGGCCAAAGCTGAGATCCCTCGAGTAGAAACTGTCACTGTCTTGAAGCACGCTAGCATGGCGACCAAGGATTCGCCTCATCTCTCTGGGGAGTTCTGCTTTTGCAGCACAACTCAAGCACGTCGCTTTCAAGCTGCGGGAGGAAAGCTTGGCATCATCTACCCCGAGAAAACCACGAAGGATGATTGTGATCTCGGATGATGTCAAAGGTCGTTGAAGCCACGATACACGATCCCCCATAGCTGGCGCAGGTGCCAGCGCCCCATCCACAACGCCAGATGTTGGCAGTCCAACTTCCTTCCTGTTCTTCACCCAGGTGTGAATCCAGCCAACACTTGAAAGACCAGAACTTGAGATGGCTAGCGGCATGAGCATTGCTTTCTGTTGCGCACTTCTTGCTGATTTGTGATGACGAGTAGAAACCTCCACGAAACCAGTCTGCCCGCTTGTGTCATGCAGAATCTCATGAACATGGTTCAGGTCAGATACCCGACATCGACCATACAATGCCAAAAGATTCGAAGCAATGCACCTATCCACGGCAGCATAAGTCAAGTCCTCTGAGATCAGATGCAAACGGCGCACCTCCATTGTGCTCAAAGCACGCGCCTGCTTCGTTGGTGATTTGTTTGACAGTTGCAACTGCGATTGCCCTATCACTCGCCGGGACTGGCAACAATCCAGGGCTCCACTAAATCCCATGACGAAGTATGCAAATCTCAATGCCTGGACGAAGGATTGGGAACGAGTTGCAGACCCTGTCACTCCCTGTTGCGCCAACACATATGACCAGACATCACTTTCAGCGAAAGGCAAGAATGGGCGCTCACCATTGACAGCATGCCGTCGATAATACATCAACAAGGAGTTTGCTCTCTTCAACACCGTGTTCGGGCTCTTCACTCCAATGACAGACTCCAAAACAACGTCAGCTGAGCTCTGATCCAGTAGATGTAGACCAACATCGGACTGCTGTGGGTCGAGATTCAACAGGAATTTCCACTTAGCAACGGCATTGCTCATAGTCTTTGATCTTTGCGCCAAGTAGTTGTCGTCGGAACCATACTGGATATGTTTCGCACAAGTCCATTTGCAACTGGCTGGAATCTGTGGAGACGCAACGGGTTCATCTGAGGTTGAGGCAGCCGGGAGTGTAGCAGATCCCCAGTTCAAAGGCATCGTCAAAAGTGGCCCAGACGTCTCGCCAAAAATCTGCTTCATGAGCGGCGTTTCCCAAGGCATGGTACAACCTGTATGACGTGCTCCATGTATATACAAGTCAGATATCATAGCCTCATCATCTGCAGCAGAGCTAATGCCTCCAACGTCTGTGACAATGACATCATCATCGAACTCATCCGCTAATTCTTCCTCAACATGGTCAACCGGGATGTCTACTCCAGGTACCACATCAGACTGAGATCCACGCTCGTCATCGAGGGCAGAAGAAGGCATTGCACCTAGAAGCTCACGGAGTCCTTTGGCACCAGGTGGCTCAAGTGGCACTGGCAAATCAGAAGACTCATCCAATGACCGCTTCTTCCATCGAGCCCTCATTCCAGTAAGCTCTCCACTGCCCTCTTCCATGGCTCGCAAAATCCCCCCGGCAAGCACAAATTGAAAAGCGAAACATCTGACATGTTGAATCCTCATGAGACATCTGTGTGTTTATTTGGTAATGCGATGCTGAGCCAAGGAATGACTAGCAACACCGCCTATTGGCTAAGATTACAGCCTAAAAGTATCCAAACAATAGGCACGGACTTTACTTAGGTGATGAATCACTGCACTGGCATGTTGAAGTGAATCGGCTGGCGCTGCCCATCCGAGGCGCAGTTGCATCGGATCAGTAGGTATAACCCTCGGTCTGGATTCTGAAAAGTGACTGCACTCCCAAGCGACATGGTGCCACCCAGCGGTGACGTGGTGTTCGCAAAAAGGGCACTGCTGAGAAATCGGGCTCTGTTGAAAGACTTGGTACATTGCCGGGCTGTTGGCAGCACCGGTGAGTACCGCTTTGACATGACGGTTTCCTGATTGATATAAAGATTGAATTATCTTTACAACCTTTTCATGGTAAGCAACATTATTGAGTAATTGTCTACTGTCTCTACGGTCCTGTTCCAGGAATGTGTTGAACTGGTGCCTGCGCCAGCTTTCACGAATGGCATGTTCCCACAAAGAGTTGGGGGGATTGAGAGTCCAGTTGATGTCGCCGCACTCACGGTGGCGCCAATGCCAAGGACCACGCACTTCCCATCCTAGATTACTCAACCAGTCATTGACCTCCCGCTGCCAACAACCAGGGGGTGCTTGAGGGTTCCATCTCAAGTTCAAGATCTGGTGGCATCGAAACAGCACTTTCAATGCCTGGTAGCCTGCCATGAAAAGCGGGTGAACGAAATGCCCTTCGAGCAAAAAGGTCAAAGCTACCGAAGCCATTTTTTGGGTTTCATTACTTTATAAAAATGCGTTTGAAACTGGTTTCAACCGTGCGTCTGGGGAGGCGCATGCCTAGGCCCCAAGTAGCCCTTGGGATGATTCGGGTTCTCCACATTAATCGGAGCCGGTGTTTGTTGCATGGCAGTGAGCGTAGCCTGCGAGCGCTCTCCAAGCTCGTGCGATGTCTCACCTCGGCGGTGGGTCTTGAGGCAGTGTTCTTTTGAGCGCAAAAATCCACTCCCAAAACGCGGCTTTGGGGGACTATTGCTGATGAAGGGATGCTCAAGGCTTTGAGACGATCGGCCTGTTTCGGAGTGTGAGGGATAACCTGTATTTTTGAACAATTTTCAATCATCTGGTACTGGGATGACCACTGGTTCCAAAAGTTAATGATGGAAGGGATCATGTCGGGTTCAGGGACGCTACTGACTCTATCATCAATGAAACCTGAGGTCTGGATCGAGGGATACGACTGTTCTAAGGCCTTAAGGGGAGCTGACATCATGATGATGATAGCGATAGGACTAATGGCATCACCTTGGGGCAAAGAACGAGAAACGATTACTGAGACATCTCATCTGTCATGATCATCTGAGTTTCTTTGAACTGCATTCACCTTGAACCAGAGTTCCACTGAATACCATTGCATTCTGAACCTGCAAGATAAATCGCTAACTTTCAGATCGCTTGACTTTTATGAACCAGTGGAAGAAGCAATCCAAAGAGAAGGAAACCGACCCACACTAAAGCGGTCGAAGCCTGGGATTCGTCGCTGAAGCCTTCGCAAATGCTCTGTGGCCTGAGCGTGTCCGAGTTGAAGAAGAGACGTTTCATCAAAAAGGAATGCACACCAAACCCGTTTAAAGCCCGTGTTGAAGAATCAATGAATCATTCATTCCATTTGATGTTTGCAATTAGCGAAGATCAGGGTGATGATTGGGGCGATCGAAAAAAATGTGCTTTTGCATACTGAGAAACTGATGTTGTGGGTACTGCCGTTGAAATTTGTGCAATGTTTCCTGTTGGTTCATCACTCTCTTGTCTTTAGGTACGGGTGTTCATATTCAAATTATGGATACACATAGCCCTTGAAGCCTCAAGCCTACTAGCAATTGCTAGCTTTCAGCCTGTGTGTGGGAAAGATCGTCGTAGCGAATCTCCTGCACTGGCGTCTCCTCCTGCTTTCATCACAATGATTTTACTCTTGCTGTGGCATCAGAATGTCCACACTGACCAGGACTGGTAATTGCTTATATGTAGTGAACGATGTGTGTTTGAATTGTGTTTGTTGAAAATGGCTACTCCTCTTCCTATTCTCATCGATGGCTCTCTACTCTGTAGGACCTGAATTTCACGGAACTTTTTGTTGGAAATACTGCAGTAACCCGTGGTCTGTGGGCTGAGCCTCGATAGCATCACATATATGCAATCTAAGTCCAGGGAACCCGACGCATCCCAACCCAACCGCTGGCTTCCTGGCCCACGCAAGGAAGATTGGGATGGAACTGCCATTGACATTTCATACAGCGAGACTGAAGCTGGATTCTGGTGGCTTGTCTGCGGCATATGTGGGTATGATTCCATGAGCTCACCATACTACGTGCGGTGATCATATCAACATGTGGCGGTGTACTGTTACTGAGTCTGGCAATTGCCCAAATTCTACGTTGCAGACGTGGTGGGTTTATGCTGGCGGCCTTGGTCTGCCGCAGCTTCTCTGCAATGTAATTCAACTTAATTGTAAAGGTTCGACAACCAAGGAGGACACGGATCCAAATCATGATGTGCCCACATGGCAGATTATGTTCCCTTATGTTTCTTGTTCTTGTCATGGTATCCCCCAAGGAGCCGACATACTTCAGGGAAGACCATATTCAAACCTGCGGGCAACAGGGACTATCCTTTCGTAGAAGAAGGAAATATTCTGAGTGCCAGGGTTGCCCTTTTGTGTCTCTTGGCCAGTGCCCGCAGTGTGCGTTGGGCCTTGGAGCAGCGCAGCACATCTTGCCTCGCGCAACTTCGGTGGTTTCAGCTGCTGTGGCAAACGATCAAGGTGGGTGGTTGCTGCCTTCATGGTTGAAATCATGGTTGATGTCAAGAAAAGATTATCCTTAGGAAAATGATTTTGCGCGCCAGCTGATGAAATCAAACTTTCAAACTATGTGGGGCATCCTTCGGAGAGAAATGTATTGATTTGGAGTATGTCAAAAGATAAGATCAGACCCCTTCAACCTTGTCTAGGTCTACAAATGCAGATTCTGGATGGGGAACTTTGGTCACGCTGCTTCAAAACCACACATGGTGTGGAGCAATGGTGAGGGACTCCTGGTACCGTTGCACCGCAAAGCTGGATACATGAGTCGGGACTGTGTGACCCCGTTTCCTTCCCTGAAAGCTCGCTGGTCGATCTTTTCTTCTCCACTTCAATTCCCAGGTTCAATCCCGGGTTGCGGTTGGATTTGATGCTCAAAGAGGCTACAACATGTGATGTAACCTCATGGTATGGTGTGGAGAATGCGATTTCACCCCTGATGTACGCCGTCAGGCGCTTCATCAAAAGTTATACACTAGCCGCGGTACTCAACTTCCCAACTTCGGCGGTGTTTCCCTCATTCGTTCGCATTCGCCTCCAGCTCAAGCCTTTCTTTCCTTTCACTTCCAGCATGTAGCACGCACACCTCTTACATGCAGTTCGTCGTGGAATGTTTTCCCAAACTTGAGATGTTTCTTGAGAACACTGCAGTGTCAGGTGAATTGGTCGTTTCTCACCCAACAGGTATAGGTCTCTTCCTTGTAGCTTTTCCACATCTTGGTCCTTTCCACACTTTGGGCAGATCGTCATTGGGAGAAGTTCTTTCGCTTTCCTCAAGCCTCCACAATATCGATCGGCATGGTACTTGGATCCAGTGTGGGTCAAGTAGACTTCATTCCATGGGTGATGGATAGTTCCGATTCTCTCGCAACTTCCTTCGGCTCTTCCCTTGGAAGGCGATGGTTTTCTTCATTTTTCTTTTTCCTCATCCTCATCATCGATTTCATCGCTCATTGGTTCTTCCCATTCCTTCTCTTCCTCCTTCCAAATGGGGGTCTGCGACCTCTCTTCTTTGATGGGGGTCTGCAGCCTGTCTTCATGTTGATTCTTCTTGGTCTTTTCACTGTGGAGCCACGTCCATAGCTTCATCAAAACCGTCGTCCCCACGATGATCATCATTGTGTAGCCAAGGGTTAGCCACATGAAAAGTCCTTCTTCATCCTGGTCTTCGACTTTCACAGCGGTGGTTTTCTTGATGAGGGCCATGAGAACAACAAGCTTCAACATGTCTCCAGCCTTCACGTCACCCACAGCTGTCGGTGATTCTTCTTTCTTCGGGTCTTTTCTTTCCTTTCTTTCCTCTTCTTCTTGGAAATTGAACATTCCCATTTTTTCTTTGAGATCCAACAGCTTGGCAGCAATGAGTGACTTCGTTCCTATATCTGCAATCATCTCAGCTCCTGGTTGGTGCCTCATCACGACATCTCCTCTTTGGATCTTCCAACGAAGGTACCGCGCCTTCTTTCTCAAGTGTCGAGCCCCCGGAGGATGCCGAGTCACCAACCGCGATAGCTAATGCAGATGCCGAGCCGGTGAACTGCCAGCATCGGATGCTCTTTCCCACCAACTCCTCAACAACGACCCTTATCGTTTCCACCATGGTCGCTCCCTCCACGATTTCCAGAAGTTCTGATTCGGCCGTGGAGTTGGTTCGTACTCCTTGTCGAGTGCTTTTCCAAGCTATGGTGGCACCATACCACTGGATGATACCACATCCATGGGCTTCTGCCCCGAAAGACGCGTCTGTGAAAACTTCAAGATCTTCACTGGCCTCCTCTCTTCCGGATCGGATACCCTCATTCGTTGTTCCCCATGCCTGCTTCGCCATCTTCAGAACCTTTTCTGGATTTCTGGTGGTTTGGGCTGCGGTCTTTGCCAGGCAGAACATCATATCTGGCCTGCATCGCGTGACAAGCCAGGTACCCTCACCCACAATCCTCTGAGCTTCGCGCACTGTGGCCGGGGTGATCTCCTTCTTTTCCCCCTCTTCTTCCTCCTCGCTTTCATCCTGATCATCCTTCGCGATAGGAATTCTCCTCACCTTTCTTTTGGGGTCTTCAGGGTTCTTCTTCAGCAGGTCAAGGGTATAGTTCTTTTGGGAGGCAAGCCATACTCCATTCTCCTGCTGTTGGATCTCCATACCCAGGAACCGTGTTGGCTGTCCTGGTTGCACCCACTCGGGCTCTGCGGTTTCCCAAGTCTTCCTGATTTCTTGTACCCATTCTTTGGCAACTTCTTCCTCTCCAACAACACCATGTCGTCAACATACGTCAATATGACTCCATGTGTCCCTTCCTGGTCTTCATGGTGGATCAACCATGCGCTTGGTTCGGTTTCCATCTGGGCGAGGTACATCTTCCAACTTTCATCCTTCTCACGGTATCATCCCTGTGGTCTCTCCACAAGCGAGGTGATTGTCTAAATCCATACAATGCCTTGTAGACATCCCGCAGTTCGTGCTTGTCGAAGAAACCCAGGGCAATGAGGATGGCAGGGGGTCGAAGGAGAACACGTTCAAAGCTTTCTTCCTCATCTGAGTGTTTTTCTTGAACAATGGGAGCATTCAAGAAGGCAGCGCGAACATCCAAGCTGGCTCCCTTCCAGGATCTTTGGGTGGCCAAAGTGAAGGCAATCCGAAGCGTCGTGGCATCAGTTCCCGCAGAGAAACAATCATGATCTCCTTCTGGGGCATAGCTGCCACACGCAACTAGTCGACACTTCTTTTTTCCTCGTGGCTTGGAACTGTCAGGTTTGAGGGTGAAAATAGCCTTGGAAGGAACCGCTAAGAGGCCGCTTTGTAGCAACCTTTGGGCTTCCTGGGGGTCTATCACCTTGAGAGCTTTCTTCACGTGGAACAGGGAGTTGATCTCCGCTTCAATTGCTTCTTTCCAGGAGTCAGCATGATCTCGAACTTCCTTTGGACTGACAATCTTCGTTTGAAGGATCTGTTCTGCTTCATCTTCATCCTTCACTTGCAATTCTCTCAGAGAGTTCATAACGATTGGAGCCACTTCTGCGTCATCATAGATCACGCGCATCATCTCTTCTGCAATGATCTTTTCTTGTTTCCTCCTTCCTTCCGTTCCTTCGCTTTCCTCC
This sequence comes from Symbiodinium kawagutii, assembly GCA_009767595.1. Classification (NCBI taxonomy): domain Eukaryota; class Dinophyceae; order Suessiales; family Symbiodiniaceae; genus Symbiodinium; species Symbiodinium kawagutii. The sequence goes on from VSDK01013280.1 coordinate 36,445, forward strand.
TGGAGCATCCTTACCATGGCCTTTCCCCTCATCTTTCTTCGAAGGTCAGTAGGGGTTAAAGCATCTTGTAAGGCTATCCAAGTGAGTTCCTCGTCCACCATTGGGGTCTTCACCTCCGCAAACACCGCCCTCGTCAGCACATGGGTTCCATCCTCACAAAGTACCCAACAGCCGCGGTTTAACCAGGTGGGGGTGAGGTATTTGACCTTCTCTCTGGCGGGCTCGAGCTCCTTTGTTCGCCAATACCTCTTCTTGATAGTCACCGGGGACAGGAAAGGAGGGATGTTCTGCTGTTTCTGTTTGTAGTGGCCCACTTCCAATCGGTCTCTACGAACCCGTTCATTGACGTTCCTGAGCGCAATTGGCCACCAGCTGGAGTCGACTCCTGCTGAGTGTAACATGCGACGCACTCGGGACTTGATCTCTTGAACTCCTCGCTCTGCTCGACCATTGGATTGAGGTTCGGCTCCAGCAGTCCAGGTTTGGAGGGTTCCCCTTTCTCTGCACCACTTCGCAAGTCGCTCTCCTTGAAATTCTCCTCCGCGATCTGAATGAAGTTGAATCACTTCGAAGTTGTCGGCCCGAAGTGCGAGATACATGTCCACGACATTCTTCATGATCTCATCCACTTGTCGCGATGGCATTGGAACTGCCATCAGAGGGGTTTTCACTTCACCTCGGGGCGATCTTCTTCCTTCTCTTCATCAACTTCCTCCTCAGGGAGCGGGGGTTCTTTCTTTGGCGGTCTCTCAGCTTCCTTAATCTTTCAGAAAGGTCATAATACAGGCCCCATTTTCCCACGTTTGTAGAAATGCAGTGTTTTCATACTTAAGGGTTTTCTTCTCTTGAATAGTTGGATTTCCTGCTTGGCTGTTTGATCTTGATTTTGTTTCATCTGGAAGTTTCTGTATTAAAGATCAACCAGCTGCAATCATGAATTTAAACTGCCAACATATCAAATTTTCCAAAATTTAAATTCCTCATATTGAATTTCCATTTCCAAACGCAAAATTGAATTGCCACCTCAAGGAAAAGGGTCTCCGGTCATCCCTCCACGGGGGGGGGAGCATTTTTTTTATTATTATTCATAGCTTGAAACTTCCTCTGAGGGGGGGGGCGAAAAAAAAAAAAAAAAAACGTTTTTTTTTTTTTTTTGCTCCCCCCCCCCCCCGAAGTGTATTTGATGGTGAATCACCAGCTAAACCATTGGTAATTAGCTTTTTTCTTCGTGTAGCGGCTTCTCGCAATACACATCAACGGTTCAAACCGGCAAGCTCTTGCGTTTGATTGCAAATCATTCAGAAGTCTAGAGATTTGGGTTCAACCAACGTTCGTTTCATCACGGCTCATCAAAGTTTATCCGGTCCAAAGAAAAATACCCGGAATGAGTGATGCTTCAGTCTTCAAGAATACTACATAGGATAACATCCTCATCATGCCAAATAGGCATTGTTCGTTTGCGGACTAAAGCAAACCACCAACCATGTATACCTCACAAACGGAGTGCCTCTGGGAAATAAACAGTCTAGCAACCTCGAAACTGTTTTTTGATGCTTGCTGGTTAATTACACCTGAACAAAACCGAATGACAAAAAGTTGCTCCCCAAATCATTGATGGTTCCTGCTGCTCTCACCCGAAATTTGACAATGCAGGCCAATCAAAGAAGGATGTTTAGTGGATCTGCTCGAAATCCACTCAAACGTGCTAACTAGGCTCATGCGGGACAGTGTTTTTACCCAAGTGCCGCATGTTGATCGTTACTTACTATTACTAAAAACTGGCTGATGGTTCATGGCTGGTTGCCGGTTCACGGTTCACTGACAGTCCTTATGGTTGAACATGTTTGATGGTCTCTGGTTGGTTGGTTGGTGCTTTAGTTGATGGTTGATGGTCAAAAATGGTTGATGGCTGACGGATGGGACTAGCTCATGCTTGATCGTGCATAGTGAATGTATGTGCATGTTTGATCGTTGCTACTTGCCCTGGCAGCAGTGGCACAGCCCCAAATCTGCCTGTATGCTGTTGACATGAAAGCCATTCATGGCTGCCAAAGGACACTTCAAAACCTTGGCTGTTGGTTTACCCTCAGCGATTCTTCGCAAAGCATTCAGCTAGAAATCATCCCCGGCTGACAAACCCCAACTGGCTCATATTGCGGGTTGCCTCAGAGCCACGAAAGAACATTCCCATGCAATTACTCAGACTGGGTGGTGAAAAGGTGATCCCAGCATGGATTACGGCAAGCATCGGTAAACTATCTTAAACTGTAAATATGCAAATCAAATGATCCGGTGGCAAGATGAAATATTGACTGGGCAACCACTATAGGAGCCATGAAAGTCTATTCTGAACCGAGATCGGACGTTTAGCATCATCCATGACTATTGTCAATCATCCATGTTCGACCACTATCAACCATGAATGCACATTCTGCACTAGGGTTGGACAGTCATCATGAACTGTTATCAACCAACAGTAAGCTTGACAAACCATTGTTAAACTGTTATTAAGTTCTTAAGGTGAAGTCACTGTTGTTCACAACCTACACATAAATCACTAGGTTATTAACCCGGAAAACCAAGCTCTACCAAGCTATTAACGCCTCCTAGTCATACTAGGACTCCACCAACATCGCTGTCCCAGCGTCTGCAGCTCGGACAAGCATATCTGGTGCTTGCCAGGAGCGAAGCCAGTGCTGGCTCTTTGCCTGGAGGATGGTTGTTGACCATGGAGGTTTCTATGATTTTTTATCGCACCTAGGACCTGGTGGTTTCTTGAGCCGTAGGGGATCTCTATTTTTTTGGTTTATTAATGATTAATAATGATTAAATATGACTATATAGTAATAGTGAATGATTTGGGGGTACCCCATGGTCCTTTCGCAGAGCACCAGAAAAAAGAGAGCAAACACAACGTGTTTTAGCGCTGGCTGACCTAACGCTTCATGAACGTGTTCATAAGCATTGCCCCAAAAAACAGAGGATATACAACGATATGCAGCAATCAACCAAGACTAGGAATTATACAAGAATGTACTAACAATCAACCGTCAACAGGCATTCAAAAGCATTCACTTGCATCGAAATCAGCACTAGTCAACCATCAAGACCCACAATCAACACCATCAATAAACTACATTGAGAATCAACAACCATCAAAAAACATCCACAATCAACTATCAACAAACATCAAAACTCAAATCATCAGCCTTTGGATCTGGTTGGACCACGGACACCTGGATGGATCTTCCAAGGCACTCTTCTCTTCGCGGATCGGCTCCTTTGAACCCACCGCATCATCCTGGGAGCTATGGGACTTGGCTAGAGATGTTTGGTGATGCTTTACCTCCAACAATGAGGGATGATGAATGATGGTGGCCTCCAAAATGGGGAGGCATGAGGAATCATCATTAGGAATCATGATAACGGATTCATCATGGGTAATTATTGATGGTTAAGAACTGGGAATCATGATCGGGTTTAGTTTGAGGCGTAGCCATGGATGTATCCCAACAACCGTCCCAAACATCTAAATTCTTGATGCGAAGAAACTCAACCATTTTTGGGAAGCGCTTATGCAAAGTTTCATGGATCTACTCCCGGTGTATCACATTGCCACTCCCTACGCGGATATGGGTGACAAGGGAAAAGTTTGCGCCATGACGGTGGGATACCAATGAATCAAACAGTTCGGGCTTGATCGCGAGTTTATCCAGCTGGGAATATTTTTCCACCACTATCAAGGAGCTGCTGAGCTGGCGACGAAGTGAATCATTGGTAAATGATTGCTGCTTACCATTACTGTATCCACTATGAACCACTATCACCCGGTATTCACAATGGCTAGTCACCACACGATTTACCATTACAAACCATCAGTGCCAGGAAAACATGGGCGGTTGGGACAGTTGGTGGACAAAGGGTTGATGGTACCTCCAGCACTGGTTTTTCCACCAGTTATCGTAAGATCAGCATGGGTTCGCTGTACTAACCTGGTGAAAGAAATCGCATAGATTCTACCATCAATCACAGTGTGCAACTGCCATGATGAGCTTGTACCATTAGCCAGCACCAACCCATCTTCAACTAGGCAAATGAGTTCCTGTTTCAGGGATGTTCTTTACAAGTCAAGTGCCCTTGGCAATGGTCACAGTCCCAGCAAAGCATGAATATGATGTGATCAAGTTCCAACCCACTGATCCAAAATGGTTTCCGGGCATTTTAGAATAAGTCTTTATAGTATAATTGATCCAACATCCACATAGGTATGGGTCAAAACCCGTGCTGTTCACATCCCAACAAATGCCCTGAATAGGTACCTGTGTGGGGATGTTCACCTACCTATATCAATGAGCCACGAATGGCCACCAACTCTTTTGGCATAGATGGTGACTTGCCATCTCAGGATTTGGATCTCTCATTGAGATGTTACTGGGCAAAAAATCGTGCTGAAATTACGGGGTGATGCTCCAGCGAGGCCACATGAACAAACCAGATTCCATCCTATGAGGGCCAGCTTTACTACGGGGAAATAAAAATAAAAAACAGTGGTGTTCATATGAGGCAATACCATATACTAAAAATATCATATACGTAAAAATTATATATATATATATATATGTATACAGTATAACAAAAATAAAGATATATATCAAGTAGTATCAAGTAGTATTCCTTGATCGTGAAGGGAAGTACCGCAGAGCTGTGATGATATGCTGCGGTCTGGCTCATAGGACAACCACCTGCGTCACATGCTATGCCCATGGTGATCCGAGAGGCGTTCAGTGATTGGAAAAAATCTACGACCTGCGAGGATGGAAGGAAGGAGCAAAAAGAGCACTTATTTATTTGTATCTAGTATCTGTACTACAGACAGTATCTTTCGAACACTTTGTTTCAGTCAGAACTATTTCAAATCGGGAATGTCTTAAAAAAGTCCTTAGTGAATTAATCATTTCATGGCAATGTACACACGAAATAATGCGTATTTAGGACGCATTGTTGGATCAATGAAATCACTCTGAGCGGCACGTATGAACTCTAATGGCCTGGCATTGTGAGACTGTGTGGAGTGGTACGGCTTTCCCAAACCCCAAATGCCCACGTCATGATTGCGGTTGATAAATTTGAAATTTGAATAATTATGAATTATATTGCAATCAACCACCATCAATTACCTTGGTGCAATTGCTTATGGAATTCCCCGTTCTACCGATCACACTAGGGATGTTTTCCATTGTCGAAAACTTAGTCAGTTCGTCGGGGCGTGCAACTCTGCAGTTTTGGCAGTTTCCAACCTTTTTGCTTGTGGTTGTATCAACCAATAGCCCATTAAAATCCTTGATCAATGGGAGATCCACCTCTTCGTACACCCCCAGAATTGAAATGTCAGCAGCGATTTTTACAGTAGAACCAGTGACGGATCAACAAAAAAAGATCCTCAACGAAGTCTTTCGAACTGCTGACATCTCATTTGGGTTTGTCCATGATGGTACCCCTTCACCAACCAAACATGATGGGTTTTGTTCATAGGAAAACTATCGTTTCTGGGTGGTACACCAGTCATGGACAAATTTACTAAATTTACTATTACTAATAGTCAATAACTAACGAGAAGGTACCACCAAGAGTGGCACCACCAGTCATGGTAAGGAGACCTTGGGAGAAGCCGCAGGCGCCTTGGCGTTGATACCTTTGGTATCGCTTTCCTCAATCGCGGCTCGGCCAGGCGCTCAGCGACGGAGGACCTGTGACCATGATTTGTTTAAGGATACGTAACAGAAACACGATATCTTCATGAAAATGAATGTGATCATCATGATCATCATGATCATCATGACAAGCATCAACATCAACATCAACATCATCATCATCATCATCATCATCATCATCATCATCATCATCATCATCATCATCATCATCATTCTCATCCTCATCCTCATCCTCATCCTCATCGTCATCGTCATCGTCATCGTCATCATCATCAACATCAACATCAACATCAACATCATCATCAGCATCATCAGCATCATCATCATCATCATCATCATCATCATCATCATCATCGTCATCATCATCGTCATCTCCGTCATAGCCGTGCCGTCAGAATCCGCATCATGATAAATGAACAAAATGTATTTATCATCATCATTGAACATCGGGCATCAACACCATCACTGCCAGCTTGTCTGTCTACAATGATAGTTCTAATCCCAATGATATTGTTTATCACCCACCGTGCCTGGCATCTTTGGTATCCCTACCGGTGAACTAACATGGCTGGCTGGAAAATCCACCATTATAAAACTGATGGATGCATGAACTAATTAGGGTTGAAAAGTGAGCTCCTATTGGGGAAGAAGCTGGGAGAAGCTGCGCCACATGCTCGACCAGCCACTTGATCCACTTGATAGCCATCAGATTCTCCAGATCCGTCACCGATCTGCGCTCGCTCCTGAACCCCACGGGGATCAGGACATGTCATCCGTGGCCCATCAGTGCCGACGAAATCAGCAGCTGCTTCTACTCACTGGTCGAAGAATGGACCCAGCAGCCGCTCGTGGACCCCCAAACCGATCCCCCAAAGCCTCATTCTGCGAACATCGACAGAAGGATCCCAGGGAAGCAGAAACACCAATCCCCAAGTCTATGATACGACTAAGAACGTGTTGTCACACATCTGTGCATTATGTACACATGAAAATCATGTACATATTATGGAGTAAGTATTCAGTCCTGAATAATCTTTGTTCAAAAGCTTATGATGGCGGAATCATTTCCTGCATATGTTCAGCGGCCACCAAATCGCTCATAAAAATTGGCTGTTCTCTGACAAGCAATTGTATGCAGTTCTTAGTTGACAGGACATTTTGTTTTGGACAAAGCTATATTCCAGCTCATCCAGCTCAATAAACCTTCTGTAGCTGGTAGCATATGGCGCCCCAACCCACTTATTCCCAGGGGTTTTCTACCGTTCCCCAAAGCAAAAGTCGACTTGGCCGAGTTCCTCAGAATTTTCTGCGGGCGTCCTGAGGCACAATTCATCTACACTCCTGGTTCTATCGCAAGCTGGGTCACTATCAAACAACAGCCATGGGGGAAGATCCCAACAGTTGGACGATTTTGTTCATGCTACAACTGTTTATACATTTGATGCAGCCCCTGCAACCATACTATATGACCGTTGCAATATCTGGTTACAGCCATTGAGCGCGTGGATGCATTGCAGTACCTGTTGGAAAAACATGTCATCATCATATAATTGAACTCCTAAAGATGACTCCTGAAGGACTGCTGAAACAGCATGGGGACTGTGTCGTTTCCGCTTTTTGTGACGTGCATTTTGATCCCCAAACGCCTCTTGGGCCTGTTAACCCCCGCGAAAAACCTTAGTTGGTCTAGGACCTGACAGGCTGCCATTTGGGCTGGCACCATGTGTTCGAAACTGCACCATTTGTGCCCCAGCAACGTGTATTGCTGATGTTCCAAGTCCATGGTATATTGCATGCAGAAGCTCAACTGCCTCCAGTCATGACTTGACTTGACCTATTCCCAACATGGTCAATCAGGAGCACTGTGACGATGCATGATGCTGGCTAGCTACACCACGATTCGCCTGCGCCAAGTGGACTAAAATGGGCCCCGCAAAAGATATCCCATGATCCTTCCAAGTCAGACTATGAAGAGCAGCACGGCTAGACTCGCCCCTAGAATCAGTGATTTCTGTGCTCAACAGAGTTGGTGTTTTCCCCTCACCAAAGTCGAGGGACCGACCGCAGGTAAAACCATCCATGGACTCCATGTTCTTTTGTAACAATTATCAAGCAAAGCCTCCTAGCTTGAGGGATTACAAATCCATGAGCAGATTCAACAAGCTATACATCCCCCAAAAATCAGAGCCATCCCAGGGATACATGTCAAGATTTCAGATGATGCAATATAACTAATGGTATATTTCAGATCATATTACATTTGTAGATTTAACATGTATTTCTTGATTGTCTGATCTTCAATTCTTGAATAGCTCATCATTGATATCTAAGTTGTTTTTTCGCATTAACATAACTGATACACATCGCGCTACATTTGTAAATTATGTAGTTGTGTGACTATATACATATATATACATATATATATTATTCAGATATATATACACCCAAGAAAATCGGTGACTTCCCAAAATTTGTGTATATAATCCCATGACATGTGTGAGAAAGAAGAAGCTATCTTTATCAAACCAGGTAGATCAACAATCCGCAGTTACCAAGCCGTCCCTTTGTTTGTATGCATATATGATCACATATATGCAACAAACATTAACAAACCACTTGAGCCACCTGTACCCAACGCACAGCTCGATCATCCACAAGCTCCAAGGAATGCTGGGAACTTGGAGTCCAAGTGGCTCACGTGGCTTGGGATCTTCCTGGACCTCGAGGCTCGCACCCCAACAATTGGTTCCGAAGGCATGTTTGCCGGGCTGCACAAGTGCGTTTGTGTGTCTGTGTGTGTGTGTCTGTGTGTGTGTGTGAAACCAATATCACCGAAAATCGTTGAAAAACTCTGTGTTTCAAAGCCAAGGGTGTTCGGTCAACCGAGTCTTTTGCCAAAGGCTCACCCAGGTGTGTTTTAAAATGCAAAATGTGCTGCACCTGAATGACATATCCGATGATAGGTGGTGGTCTGGTCACATGAGATTTCTTCAACCCCTTTGGAGCCCAAGTTGAGGAACCTCAGCTGGCTTTGGATATGCTATGCTGTAAGTTGGGATTATTTGATCTATATAATCTGTTTCGTTGAAAGTGTTTGCATTGGTTTCTATTCCTGTGACATGAACAGTTTTTTCGTAACCCGGCCTTGAGCTCTACTGTCCGATACTCTCTTCGCAGTCAATTTCAACAACACACTCACGCAAGACATTCTGTCCCTCAAGCGTGTCTGTGTGTTCAGGAATGATGGTACTGCCAACGAGCTCCACTTATATCTCAACTTATAAACTTATCTTAATAAGAACACTTATGTCTCAACTCTATGGATGATGGTAGCCGCCCAATTTTCATACGAAAACCGCCTCTTTGGAGTGTACTGTGCACACCGATGTGGACAACCCCATGGCTTCGGGAGACCAAATGTTCGACCGCCACCCCCATGTTATCTCTGCAGAACATGTCATTTGCAAAGCCAAGCTCTGCTGTTGGCATCACAACTTTGCTTCTTCAGGGAAATGTCCAGAATTGTCCAAATGGGTGTTTCTCAAGTCATAGGGGTACCCAAGGTGCACCTAAATCATCTTTTTTGAGGCATTTATAGTAATAAAATGTAATAAACCAACCATAACTTCGGGGTCCCCTATCGTTTGAGAAACCGTCAAATAAATCAAAGATGAAAAACAAAAACCAAATCAAGTTGGCCATCCTTCAGCCTTGGGACAGCCGCTTAATGATCTTCCGGCTTTGCCCGCGTGTTGAACCAAGCATCTTCTTTCGGCATATCATGAAATCCATTTCTTGCAGGCACCCACGTGCCTTGCATGGGTAGTGGCAATGGGAAGTGACAACGGTGCTTGTTCCAAATGGGCTTGGACTGCCCAGACATGATGGAAAAAAGTACAAGAAGCCACTGGAAACCAACGAATCCAAAAGAATTAGTTTACAACATCATAAATGCAAACCAACATGGAAAAACGTATACAAAAATCTACAGTATGCAAATCAACATATTATACACAAGCACAGGCACATCTGGGTATGTGTATCCATGATGGTACGCAACACCAGCCCACAACAGATCAGCATCCTGCATGATGTGGAAACAAAACTTCTGTCGGGAGTACGTACAGCGCAGTTCCATGCAGTGTCCAGGTTTCACTGGCCTAGGTGGTGATTTTTCTGCGACCCCCCAATTTGTTGGTGGTTGGGGGACAGCACGTTTTTTGGATGACATTGCATTCCTGCTTTGGCAGAGATATTGATACTGCAATTAGAAGGGTTCTTGACAGGAAAAATCTACGCTGGGTCACTGGGTTTTCAAGAATGTTGGCTCTCTGAGAGGAGGGTCATTGGTCATTTGATTCTCTTATAAGGGCGAGGTGGTTAAGCAACCAATGTCATTCAAGATGGAAACTGCCATGGGTGATACCCGCTTTCAAGGCCACGAAATGCTCAGTATCACAAGGCAGATCCAACCCCTGAATTTGGATCCTTTTCAAGATCAGCTCCTGAGCAATTTGGGAACGGGTAGCTCAGCCATCAAGGAACTTAATAGAGCGCTGGGCAAGGTACTGAAAGCCTTTTTTTTTTTGGTGGGCTAGAAGATCCTCCCCTGATCCTTTCCTTTCCCAGTTGATTAAGTGGCTCTGCTATTACTCAGCATTCCCAGCGAACCAACAAAACAGTGAACTCTCCAACTACCTGCTACCTTCCTGCTACCTATCTGCTACCTTCCTGCTACCTATCTGCTACCTTCCTGCTACCTAACTCTAGCACCTACCTACTACTTCTTCAAGAAAAAATGGATTGGCCATCAAACCACTATTGGCTATTGGTGATAAATTACCGTTCTTGTTTACAATTCTTTGCTGCTGTCCCCTATCACTGTAAACTTGTATCATCCTGCAATGACCCTTATGAGGCATCAACTGCACCATCTTGGGTAGAAAAACCTTCCGGGCACGCACCTCCATCTCCATCTGATCTGTCTTCTATCAAGACCTGTCCTTAGATAACATGACGCAAACAAAGTTTCTTGCTTGTTTCAAACGCAAAAATCTGTCCAAAAACGATCAAACAGGCCTTAGATTGATTCAACAAATGCTAATCTCCCCCAGCTACCACATCCCAAATGGGAAGGATCCACAGATGATCAGGAGATCAGGAGCGGCCATAGTTTGGAAATGCTGGAACTTTTGAGAACAAACACAACACAAAATCAACAAAGATATGCGAGTTTCCATTTGTAGTGAAGCCAAAAAAACGCATGACCGCTATCAACGGTTATTCGTCGATCGCTACTCCGGCACACAAACACAACACCGGCAAACCTGCGCGGACCAGGCATGAGTTGTTCATCTCTCAGATTGGGGCCAACTTCACATCCAGTGAATTGATCCTCCGTTTGAGTCATAAAAAAGACCATTCCATACCATGCCCATCCTCCTATGATTACTATACATCTTCTCATTTTTCCTAACATGATTTCCGAATGACATCTTGCCAAAACATCAGATCATTTCAGCACAATAATGAAATAGGTCAACCGTGGCTATCCATGGCTGTCCATGGCTCGCCGTGGTCACCACGACATTTTGGCTGTGGACATCCATCAACGGGGACTGCAATCCTTGCTCTGATGCTGGCAACGCCTTCTACGAGGTATCTTGCAATGGATTGCCCTGTCCACCAGGGCGGCACAGCGTGGTGGTCTTCGAGAGGACTTCGCATGTAACATGCCCTGTATCCGGCTGGTGGTTTCAGAACCTGTGACCGACCACAAATGATTGGCTGCTGCACGTAGATGGTGCCTCCAACCAGCCAAAACCATGTTTGTTGGTTTTTGGGGAAACCATCGATCTTGAGGGCATGAAATTTGTGAATATATCCATAAATAGATATAGACAAATAATTGGATAGATTCAATTATACTATAATTCTACAGTATTTGTGTGTGTGTGTGTTCAGAAAACGTTTGTGTATATGTCAAAATAAAAACAGCCTTCAGCACAACAGGGCGCTGCCATGAACTCATTTGACCCTCGTACTCACCTTGCAGCGTGACAAGCATGGGGGTATGCACAATTGATGTATCGTAGGATGACTGGTTCCCTCAGAGGTTTCTCTGGAAACGCGACCAATGCGGTGATCTAAATTTCAGGCACAGTCATCTTGCCCACAAATGATTCCTGTGGGGATCCAGCTCTTCTTTGCCCTCAGTATCTCAGCTGGCAAATCAAGCGCTATTTATGGTGAAATTGGAGGCATCAATAGCTGCACCTCTGTTTTCTCAGCAACCTGCTGTTGCACGGAACAGCTGAACACCTCCAGAGGCGATCCATCGATCCCGTCCTCCGGTCCGAGGTGCTTTGGTTGTGGCCATCGGACCACTCATCTTTGCGTCCATTCCAGCTCCAGCGTGATTCCCAGTAACTGGACACGTGCGGGCGACGCTTGTTTTCGAAGGATTTCCATAGACACACACACACACACACACAAACAAACACACAAACACACTCTCCGAAGAAAGAAGAGGGGCAAGGGACGTCATGGATTCCGCTACCTTTCGCTCTCTTTGAACATTCACAAATGGCGTTCAGATTAGCTACTTGGGCTCAAGACGTGCGTATCACCAATTGCTTGGACGTACCACCTTCAAAGTGACCTGGATTCCTACGTAGGCCTTACTGGTCAACCCGCAAGCCAGTCGTGAAGCAGTTGAAATGTTTGCTTGCTTAATGAAATTATCACAAGAAAACAACATGTATACTGTCACTACATGCCGGGGGTGAATACTCTGGTGAATATCCCATAAATGATCACCTGTTTTTTTAAACGCTGCCATCAAAATGATCACCTTAGTCTTTTTTGGGGCCTTCACCCAACCATGCTTTGGTTGCTGAAGATTGAGCCACAACTAAATAAAGGTAACATATCTATATTTGCATATATCTGTCATATTTTAATATATAATAATGTATACATTAGTATGTATGTATGAACATTTGATCTTTCTATATATATGTATATACATTTAACCATAAAAACATGTATGTATAAAAACTATACACCACTAGTGGGTGGATCACTATTTCGTCACATGATGTGAGCCTAGTTGTTCAATACAAAACCATCGTGCTGCAGGGTGAGTGAACATGTGGAGTGCTCAAGTCGACTTGCTCACAGCACTCTGCTGCGGCCAAAGCTGGGACAGAACGTTACCGTTGCTGGTTGTGGCTACAGTTTGTGAATGTGGATCTCTGGTTAGCTGACTTCAGTCTAGTGGTTCATTGTTGTTCATTGGTATGCATGCCGCATGCCTGTTATACTTTGTGAATATGAATCATCATAATCCATCGGCATCTGATCTGGAAAACCAGTTGATTGTGATGAATAACCATCCAGCATTCACCATTTCAAATCATCATTGACTAGTTGATAGAGCTTGGACTAGAAAAAACTTGGCTGATCTAGGCTGGGTTGGGCTGCTTTTGCCAAGGTACTCGTCTTTGTCACGATCCCACTTCCGGTCCCTGGCATGGTAGCTTCAAGCACAGAATCAATTAACCAAGGAATCCTCGGTCGAAAATCCTAATATCAAAATGATTGCACAAATGATGAAACTATTGATTGCGCAGCTTTCTTGATTCTTGAATCACACCCATTTCCATTCAAACCTGCTCAAAATTGGCATAAGGCATTTTGACCCCGCGGCACCGTACTTTTGCCCATCTCCGATCCATTTCCGCAACGAAAGGTACGGCCTGTAATAGTTGTTCTCCTTGTCTTTGTGCCAGCTTTGTTCAGACTGCTGCCACCACTGATTGCTAGACTGATCTTTCCGCCAATTGTCCTCAGCAAATAGGGAACGTTCGGCCGCATCATGAAAATACAATGTACGAGTGTCCACAATTGTACGATCACCACACAAATTACCAAAGAATGATACCGCAGTTGCAATCGTACATGAGATCCCTAAATTTACCCATGGTGATATGAGTGGCGGACTAAATCATCGTCCGAAACTAAGATGCTAATTCGCAGAGTCGTTTTCGGATCTTGTTCGGGGAGAACCAACTGGTTTTACATGATCAAATATATAAAGTGTAGCAAACCATCTCGTTCCTACAAACCGCGTATCTCAAATCAACCAAACCTACTCGTTTTCCATGCCAAACACCGAATTCCAACAATTAATACCGTATCAAAGGTAACCGCCAACCGCTTTACCGTTAACTAGTCGACTGTTCACATCTCACAAACACAACAGCTATAGTTGTAATTAATTAGACAATCACAGTCTTGGGGCATCATTCTGGCAACATGCGATGATGATCAATCCCGGAAACTCCCTGCATCGTTGCTTTGGGAATGCTTACAGTAAAATCTGTATCAAAGATCTAATGAAAGCATTTGAAAAAATCTTGGTGACAATATACATATAAATGAACTAAATTTGTGAATTTTCACCCTGAGGCCTTCTCGCTCCGTTCACGCCAAAGCCACAGACCAACTGCCGCTGAACTTGCCATTCCTCCCAGTGTCCATGTAGCTATTCACTCCAGAGCTGCCACCATACCATTCATCTTTCCATCGTTTGCCCTGGTCAGCAATCTTTGGATGCCATGCTATGCCATGCTATCCCATGCTATGCCATGCTATGCCATGCTATGCCATGCTGCATATTGCTGCATGCTTAGACGCCAAACGAATTGCTCACACGGGACACAGGGCAGCGAAAAATTGGGTTCCCAAATTGCCAAGGCAAAGCACCCTACCGTCGGTTTCAGGCAAACCACGATCTACGTAGTCTCCAATGAAAATTGTCCGAAAACCCACAGCACCAGCAAATCTGTGAAATACCTACATCAACGGCCACGTCCGGTACTTTTGGATGTTCGCTTCTTGGGACCCAGCAAGAACATGGATGCAGGTCGACACACTTAGGGGCAAACACCAAACACCACTTTTGGAAACAAAGAGCCTTGACTGCTGATATAGAAAAACTCACCAGCTTGCGTGTAAAATCCCTGCCGCTTTTGTGCCACAAAAAACTCACACTGAATGGTCCGGTCAACAGTTGATGTTCATCTAGTGGATACTCCCAAATAACACCTAATTGTGATATATATTATATATATAACATATATAAATATACAAACATAGAAAACATATTTGAGGATATCATATTGCAACAGCTGATCTACTGCACATAAATGTCTGTGTATTCATATTGAAACATGCGCACATATTATGTATAGTTAATTACAGTTAATTTTATATACACATGTTCAATATCACTATATAGTTAATATCAGCTATTCAATATCACTTTATCATTGTATACTGGTTAATTGTAATTAATACGTCTATCAACCATGTGATGACAAGTGGAGTACCTTAGGCTGATCAAAGCATCACAACTGACCGATGCTTCGGTGGCATGGTGGCCTCGCTGTCCAGTGAATAATTCCTCGGGGAGACACCGGTCCCGGTGTTGGCAGGCCTCCGTGGCCCTATAGTGTCCACAAAAATCAAAAGAATCCTCTGTTGAGATGTACACTTTCGCATTTGAGTCGTAATTGTTGAGTGATTGGAGGCTTGTACAGTGTTCATTTGAGTTAGGTATTGACCAATGCCAATCCCATGTCAAACCTTGGTCAGATTACATACTTTTAGGTGATCAAAAAAAACACATAAACAATGCTTGCGGTAAGCCACCACCTGTTTGTCTCAATGCTAGCTGCTAGCTGTTGAATCAGTGGTGGAGTTCAACTCCGGTGCCGTTGAAGTGCTTGCTCATGGCGACACTTGGAACCATCCCAAGTTGCTGTAAGAAACCAATCAGCAGGGCACAGCTGTGGACAAATCGATACCATCTTTTGACACTTGCGGTCCCTGGGAAATACTAGATCATGATTCAGGATTATAAGGTCCACTCTATTAAGCAGGCTTTCTTGATGGTTTATACATGGAGCCGTCCAAGTTACCAAAGCAACCAGTTCTTTGTATGTACATATTTCAATGATACCGCCGGTATCGGGGCCTTAAATGTTGGTTTAAATATTTTCGTGTTTCCAAATTTGGTTCTCCAAAGCATGGTACGGGTGGTTCTGCTCATGGAATGACGAGATGCCCATATGAAAAGCAGTGATTTTATCAAATACAATGTGCACTCGTAGACTCCAAAATCCTTCAAGAAATCAAGCCGAGTAAAATAATTATGGGAGACCGCCGCTGCTTAGAATGGGATCGTTCATAAATTACTACCCCCAACAACTGTTGAAAACCGCTCATGTTTGCATCCTTTTGCATACCACCGTGGGACAAAAGGTGCTGATTGTTCAAGCATCCTCCATCCATGATCCGCTCTTCCAGAGTCATGTTGCCCAGGTGGGAAAATGTCCATCGTGGGCAAGCGAGTTCCTTGGTTGCTGTGAGTGGCAGAGTTGATATGTCACTCCATGTCTAAGGTCAGTCAAAAAGTGATATTGCACACACACAACTTAAAAGTGAATACAAAATATGTATATATTTACATGGTCTACGGGTTTGAATCAGCCCATATCAGCCATGTAGACGCATCTAGTGATCAAATATTAAATCATTAAGGTATGAAATGGGCGTTTCTCAAAATAGGGGTACCCCCAAATCATCCTTCATACGATAGTAATAAACCATAACTTGGTTGGGGTACCCCTGTGGCTTGAGAAGCCACCCTCATCCAATAGAGTCACTCCTTTTTTCGCTGACGGTTCCGGGGTGATCTCTGAAGCCAAGTCTCCATGTTCATCAAACACCATGGGTTTGCAGTCCTGCGCTGCTGGGAAGGCCCGTCTGCCCGTGGCTGGGTGCGACATGGCTACGGTTGGGTTGGTCGGTTGGTGAAGGCCTCGTTGGGTATCTGAAATGCTTAATTTGTCAGTCGCTTATCTCATCATCAGTTGCTGCTTGATTGCTTGATGGTCAAACCGTTCAATTCCATTGGGCGGATAACGCATTTAAAATTCCATGTTGGTGGCCGTATTGATCATGACCCTTGTTTGGCAATTGGTTGTTCATATGTGTGGTTTCTGAAAAGTCAAACAATATATGCCTGTAACGGCCATATTGACCTATTCAATGGCTATAGATAAGCAAATCCCAGCCATCATCAAAGAAGGTGTGCCGAAATGACAATATTTGATATGACATGAACTGCTGAAAATTGTAACAGCTTCAGTCTACCCGTGAGCGCTAGTATTCAACCACAAGACAATGAAGGCTTCAATTCTTAGATATGATAGCTGTAGACTTTTAAAACTGTTATATGCTTATTTCATCACAAAAAAATGTTATACAGTTTTTTATTTGAAGTCTCTACATGTCTCTAACAGTCATGCTGCGTTGCCTGGCACTAGTGCTAGTAACGATTCCAAGTAGCTGGGGACCAACTGTTAGTTGGCACCAAATGAATAGTCACACCAGCTTGTACCAAGCTGGTACGCAGCTAGTACGCGATGCATGGGCCCGAAAACAGCCGCTGGCTTCATGGGGAATCCTGAAGCATCATCGTGG
Organism: Symbiodinium kawagutii; assembly: GCA_009767595.1. Lineage (NCBI taxonomy): Eukaryota > Dinophyceae > Suessiales > Symbiodiniaceae > Symbiodinium > Symbiodinium kawagutii. The sequence continues at coordinate 53,709 of VSDK01013280.1, forward strand.
ATACAGCACACCCTTAGTAGTGGGGTTCTCGGAGGAACTATTGTCAATGATCAAACATTTGTGGTTGATCAACGGTTGATGGTTGGAAACATTCTACCAGGCGCCATATTTGTTGCAAGAGATTCTGAGGATGCTTTGTGACAATCCTCATTGAACGTCATTGGATTTCTCTCTCTCTCTCTGTGTCTCCCTCTTTCCTTCCTTTCTTTACATTGCATTCTCTATGATTCTTCACTCGTCTGTTTCCTTCTTTTTTTCCTTTCTTCTGTGTGTTTTATCTCTCTCTGCCTACGTGTGGTGCTTTTCGGAAGCCGACCAGTTCACATCACTTCAGCAACAGGGCCTCAGGGATGTTGGAATTCACCCAATCATTTAACCTGGGCATCGAGCTGGCGACACCTGATGGTTGTATGGTAAGTAGCAAGCTTTATAGCAGCAGCTACAAGGATACAAAACTTGCGGCTGTGATAGTGTTGAGATCTCAATGAAAACCAAGGCATACCCGGTGCATATCCAACAGAATCCTGATTTACGTTAGAAGCTGTAACTTGCTATGCCATCATGCTGTATCACCGCTGTATCACTGCAAAACAAAGTCAGCAAACCCTCCACTGGCGCAGCAGTGACCTTCCTTTGGATACCCCAACTGTCTTGATTTCTATATTCGGCAATGTAAAACATCATTTCATGACGTGCTTCCACCTCCCAAACAACCCAGCTGTGTTGCATTCAAGCCATCAGGGTTCAATAATCATCACAGGTAAAGCTCCAGGATAAGTGAAATCCAAGAATGTATTCGGTCAATGCGCTCTCCCCCATCCAGTTTATATACAGTGGTGAATTGAAAATGTGGGACCCCAAAAAAATTATTGGTTTCGACTACAAATGGTCTCTATAGGATGATTCAGGGGTACGCTTATCTTGAGAACCTCCCATGTAGGCTACCAACGACCCAATTACATAATCCAATCTCGTTGCATGCAACTGATCAACGAGATGTGTAGAAACCCACCACTGACCGAGGTAGTTCCCTGCAGCTTCGTGGGATCCCCAGCAACCCCGCCAGATCCAGGTGGTAGGTCCACCACTAAGAACAGCAAGGCCAACAGGCCTCAACTCTTGCAATGCAAGTGAGCAGCTGTTGCTTTTCAATGTTCGCAGCCTGACATTGCTACAGAGCACAGTACACTTAGCTGGTCAAAAAGGCAGGATGACTACTTGAGGAAGGGTGGTGTTCGAAAGCTATGCGGATTGAACAGCCGGTGCTGGAGAATTGATCCCTTGAGGGATGGTCATGAGGGTCGGGGATGGGGAAACGGGTCATTGAGGGATGACTACATCATGGTGAGTGATTGTTTATCAGAATGTATGAAAAGAGATGATGATAAATATGATACTGTTAACGGGGATCGTGGTGATAATGGTGACTGACAGTCCAGTTGGCGATCACGATGCGGAAAATGATGGATGATGGTGTGTGAGACTGGAGATGGTCTGTAGAGGATGGTCCAAGCATGACCAAAGGAGCAAAAGCGATGGACTGGGAGGAACCAAGTGGGGAAATTGAGTGTGTGCTCATTACCAGGCGCGGCAGGAGACCTTGGGAGGGGCAAGGAGGCTGTGCCAAGAGAGGTTTACAATTGCAATCCACAGCATCAGCTTTACCAATTGGCTAGACGGGGCCGAAGGGTGAGCCGCATCACCTGTCACTATGAGCCTAGATACCCAGTAAATGTGACATGGGGATGTCGATAGATACGGCAAGCGTGAACCAAGTTGTTTTGGAATAGCCATGTGCAAAGCCTCCTCCGTGAAACATGCCCAGCTCTCATTGTACCAATCTGTCAGGAATCCTATGGGTTCCAGCCACACCTATGCTACCAACAATCCATTGCCAGTCAATCTAGCTAGTGCCAACAACAACAAAACGAAGAAGAAGGGCAACAACAACGACCAACCACTTCAGCAGCTTTTCCCGCCACATGCACAGTTTCCGCTTGTGATGCAAGATTTTGTCCGTTCATTGTATAAGTGTATTACCGATGATGGCTGGCCAACATTATCGCTGTATGTCCCCCTATTGATACCTAGTAAATGTTTTTCATCAAGGATCCTCTTTCGCCAACATGCGTCCAATCTGAATGTATCTGCATATTATCAAGCAGTTGACATTGTCACATATGTGCTTATCTCCTGTAAATGTAGTGCAAATGAGACTTGCTTTCAGTGGATGGCGGGTCTGTAATTCCACTGCTTTGGGTTGCAGACTTGATCGATGTCACGAGTGACCACATCGCTTCGAGGCAGTCGCCACAGCCATCAAGGCAAATATTCCACAGGGATGGGGCCAACGCTTGCGTACTCCAAACAATGCCTTGAAACCGTTATTCCAATGTCATGGGTCATGAGCATCTCCACAAGTAGCAACATCTTGAAAAGATCAACATGGACATCGATCAACCGACCATTCTGCCAATGATGAAGCGGGAGGTGACACCCTTATCTACCTTGTTTGTGTCCAGGTTAGACCGCTGAGCGGTTTTCCACAGGGGGTACACTATCAGTGAGTGGCCAGCTAAGCAGGAACCCGGGCTAAACCCAAAAGCAGAACTTCACACAACCTTCAGCACCATGGGCCATTAGCATGGGTATAGCATGTCTGTCACATAGTGTGACAATATTGCAGGTAGATTGTACAATTGGTAGTCTCACCAGGTCTCGTAAAACCTTCGGCCACAATGCCCCGGGTGTTTCTGGCACAAAGGCAGGCCCTGCCCCGACAGACACGGACCGTGAAAGATACTGCTCACCCTGCACATGATTGCAACAATGTGAACCCAGGTGCCAAGCACAGGAATGATCGTCTTTGTAGACAGAATGGTTGACTCTAGGGGAAGCAGGGACGGCATTTCCTGCCATGGCTAGCGTTGCCCATAAGACTTACAGGGATTGGCCAACTGGGTCAGATTCTCTACTGCTAGTCTATCATACTGTAACAACCACGAGCAACTGCTATGAAGGATACCGCAAATACGATTGATCTAAGCAAATGCGAACGATTCTTGAGAAGAAAAGCGGCATCAGCAATCGCTTTGCCCCAAAAACATTCAAATGTAGTACCAATGTGCACACTTAACACATAACAAAAACAAAACAATTGGCAAAAACAAATCATTGCTAAAACATCGTCTGGCAAACACTGTAAGAGGTATGGCTCAGGCAGCCCATAATATCATTAACCAGCGTATGTGAATTCAACGTTGCCAACACGATATGATTCACTACTCTCCGCTTGGATCTGGACCCTGGAAAGTTGGAGAAGTGCCAAGCCTTTGTTGTTTCAAATCCCAAGACAGAATGTTTCCCCAAACCGAACATTTCTGGCTGGCTTTGGAACGCCATCGTTTATAGACATACACCTGTAGTTGGCATATCTTTTCGACTGCAATCACCATAATTAATGACAATGGTGTTTACTAAGGCTACTAAGGTTGGAACATGTACCTGTGGATTTTTGCTTCCAAGCCACGTATCCTTGAATAGAAGACCATTGAGCCCTGCAGGTACGCTCGCCTGGGTTCGCCATTGTGCTTGGAGAACTGGCAGGAATACCCGAAGATTTTCCATGATGCCCCAAGTCTTGCAATTTGCTATAACCTCCCCTGAGAAAAGTGAAACCAAAGAAGCAAAACACGAACGTACACACCATCCCACCCGGCCAGCCACTCACCAGCCACCCAGCAAGCAAAGCAAGCACCCCGTTCCAAATCCGAAACTTGGCCGAGTGTCTGAAATGTCCTCCTGGCCACGAACTGAAGCCCGTAAAATAGCGCTGGCCTAGGAGCGACCAGCAGCTGTCAGCAATGTTTTGACAGATGAATGCTTGCTGGCACTGCAAGGAATGGTGAACAACATTGAACTATATGGCTAAAACTACATCAATGATTCTTACTCAGCCTTCATGGTAGTAAATATGATTGGTGGCTGGTCATCAATACCCGGACTGCTGCAATCAAGTGTACAAGCGGCACAAAAGTCATGTGTACAAGCGACAGCTCGTCCCCAACAACAAATCCAACAAAGTGGGATATGTTCATTTCTTGTCCACTCAGACTCGGAAAGTGCTACACCTCAAAACAAAACACATCATCTGCACTAGCCTCAACATCAATCGTATCCGTTCATGGTCCGAACTGACTGTCATCCCAGATACGTCATATCCCTTCACTTCCTTCGCACCACCCACCAATGAAGCCCTGTCAAACACCTGCATTCCATGAACCAATCCACCCATCAATCAGCATCATCATGAGAACATCATGGACGCACCAACGAAGTCAACACATATCCTAGATCACATGTCCAAGTACATCTCACATGAAATCTTGTCGTAACATGTCGTAACTTCAGTCTTCAAGGTTCTCAGACAACAAGCAGCCTCATCACTCTGAAAAAAACACAAGTGCAACGCTAAATTCCATTAAATCAAGATCTGTTACTATCTAAAAAAAAAACAAAGTCCATGCTGGTCTCCTGCACAACTTCCCCCAACGCAGCACTCACGGAGCCCAAGAAACCAACACGCCAAACCTCCACAATGTAAATCTATGGTCCAATATACTCGCACATTCAACACATCTCAACCAAGTGCAATCGAAACTGCAACATGGACCTGTTTCGAAAGCAATGCGCACGCAAAAAAGACTCTTCCAATCCGAAAGCAAAACAGGCAAACTGGAACCCAGCCGCACCAGCGCTTCGCAAAAAGGCTATAGCTCAGATGAGAACCTCTGTGCGGGTATCCCTACCCCACTTGAATTTGTGGTTGCAACCCAGATCAAACATACAAGATAGGGGTGGCTGAAGGCTTGTTTTCTTTTGGAGTACTCTGCTAGGAGGGTTCATCAGAAAATCAAGGACTACCTGCGCTGCCTTCATGTGGTAAACGGACTCACACAATACCAGAACCGCGGGTATGGTAACGCGATGATATGGTTCAGATTAGTATCAGGATAAGACTGTAATTATGTTACAGTAGTTACTGTTAGTTTCCTTCTTCTCGGTGCCACCACATTGCCATCACATGGCGGGAAGTGTTTCGATCCGGGGGGCATTCCACGGCCTTGTCGTGGTCTCGAAAATTAATGTACGCCTCGAACAGAGATTCAGTGTTTGGCAAAAGGCGGGGAATCCCACGCTGCAATCAATGAAAAAACGTCCTTAGCAAAGGTAAGAAAGATGGAGAATTGCTTGTTGAGGATAGAATCAATTGTAACAACGGTCACTTGCTTTCAAGATTGGTTGACCTATGCCTATGTTTGTTTGATGTTTTTTGTGATTATCTAATTATAACGTATAGTTTCACAATGCTTGAGAGTGCTCTTTTAACAGCAGGTACAATAGGCGGCAATGATAAACACCGACAACGTTTGTATCATGATATGATGATCAGAGCGGTGTAGGAGTGCAGGTAATCTGCTGAAGGAAAATTGGTGTGGTGAAATTTTGATTGCTCAAGCGCAATCCAAGAATGTGTGTGTGTGTCATGTATTGAGCTGAAATGATCTTCAGCTATATGCAAAATCAGCTAGATATTCAATGGATACCTGGGAGGGAATAGGAATCAGAATGGCATGCTACATGATCTCCCTAGCAGTATACCCCCGAGGGTTGGGATATCAATGCCACATTCACATCATTCCCGGGGATGTTCTAAAACGTTGCCTATCTAGGTTCATATGCATCCTCTAGCACTGGCCAATGATCATAAGCTAATTTCAAGCTGTTTGACCCCAACACACGCGACCAATCAGAGTGGTTATCTGCAACAACAACAATCACTAGGGGATCCAGGGGTAAAAAACCAACCTTCTGGTGGTTAATGGTGACACCCAACCATATCCGACCAATACTAGGGACAATCATATTTCACCATTCACCGAACTTGGACGTGAAGGGACACCTCTGCTCATTGCACTCGTACCTTTGTGGATATGAACAAAGCCATAGTGGGCCATAGTTGTTACTCTGTCGTAATCACAAATAGCAATAGCAAATTGCCATTCCCAATGGGTAAACCATCTAGAAATGATAAATGTTTGATTGTTCTCGCTATGTTAAAGTACCAAAGGCTAGTTCTGATGCATCTCGCAGTCAGCCAAAGTTTGGGGCTGAAACTAAGAATCGGAAGCAACCAGAGTATCACCAACTTTGTTCGTTATTCCGAGTTATCAACCGCAATTTGTCTGAAAGGTTCACCATCATGTAAACAGTATTCAACAGTGAAATAGTAGCAACACCTCGCAGGATAATTGACCACCATCATTGTTGATGGTTGTTAATTAATTGTCACGGGATTCCGTTCGATTTACCCTCACTGACCACGGTTGACAACTTCTGACCACAAAAAAATGTATCCAAGCCTGGCAGATTTGAAAGCCAATTCAGCATTGAATGTACACTTGGTTATCTTGGTTGGTTGTGCACAACTTTTTGTGAGCGAAGAATCAATTCGCAGCCAAAGCACAAGCCCCGTATTCTCAAACTTCTCCATGTCCTCAATGACTGCCGCTTACCCGCGCAATCCGGCGGGCTTGTGCGGATGTGTTGGCCAAGCAGGATATCCCAACTAGGGACTGACCGATTGATTGAGCATTCAAGCAAGTATAATATCCCCAAGATCTCTTGAGAATCAACCAGCCAAAATAGAAGAATACAACGCAGATATACACAGGTAATTAGTGATCGTCGACACAAATCGGTCCAACTTTGGGATAGGGGTTTGACCCATCTAGACCCACTGCCAGTTTCACAAGAAACCATAATACGACGCCAGTCCCCTGTTCACTTTGCCTGGAAAAACCACACGTGGTCCTGCATTGACACATCGTATTAGAGGGTTCAATCCGGGATTGTCCTCAAATACCTACCTGAAACTACAATCAGTGGTTGTCCCAGTTGACACCTGTCAAGCAACAGGTGGGCATCCAGGAGTCCCATCAAATGCTTTCCTGTTTGACAAACCGATCTCCGCGGATCTCAGGGCAACTGCCACTGATGTGCAGCAAATGGCTTTGGATCTGTCAGAATATCTCTCTGGCATTGATCTCTATGCTAGCGCCTCCCTTGAACCCACCAGTGAGAGCAAAAATGTCAAAGTTGAATTCACATGGGCCTACCCCCCAAACTTTGGCTTACTAAAAAGCATTTCTGGTGCTTGCTCGGGCGAAACAAGCGGGAAACACAATGAAACACCTAGCTGGTGGATCATTGATGCTACCACGGCACCATCGGCAAATAAAAGTAGTCATAGAAGCCAAGATATTCGTTATCCAGAATTTGCAGCAGAATTTCCGCGTTCAACGTTTTTGGCAGGCCTGACCGGGCACCGCCGTGGCACCGCAGGGGCACCGCCGTGGCACCACCCAACAGTTGACTGAGGCAAAAGAATCAACAAATGAGTCATGAAAACGGGCTAATTGTGGTTGCTGACTATTGCTGACTGACATCGATCAACAAAGACAGGAACCCAAAGGGATATATATATATATAGAGAGAGAGAGGGAGAGACTCTCACAAGAACCTTCAAATGGACTGCAAATACTTCTGTTGTCACAATGGATGCAACCAACAACTACCAACCAAGAATACATGGACTGATACAACCGACCAGAAAATACATATAAAACTGCAATACTTGCTGGATCTTGTTGGTGTTGATAGTTGCCTTTCATGTCATGGCTTCCAAAGATTCCATACAAACAAAGCAGCCCTCCTCGAGGCACCTGGCCCTACACATCAAGCAATTGTTTTGACGGCTCAAATGGACTTACCCTTATGGAAACACTGGCAATCGACATGCATATCATCTGCCTATCAAAGTTCACGACTGATGCACGCGCAAGCACTTGACCCGATTAAAGTTCCATCGTACCAGGATACCCCCATTGTATCCCATTATGGCACCCACCTTGGATGATAAATCACCAGCGACTTCTATGGCAATATTGGTGGTGGTTTCGTGATGTGGGTTCACCATGGTCTCATTTTTTTTCGAGGCAACTATATTGTGAACAATGGGTAGTAACGCAATGGTCAACTAACTAGCATCGATAAGCACCTATAAGCGTAGTGCCAACTTTTATAACTACTCCTTCTATATATTTGTCAATTGTCAACTATATAACTAGCAATCTACACCATCTATAATTCTGGGCTTTACATCCTGTCCTAAACATCCTGCAGCTGTTGAAGAGCATTGAGGGCCATCCCAATGGGATGCAGGAACTGGTCAATCAGAACGTATTATCATTGCTGAAGACTATACTACACACAGTGACTCTACGTTGTCTTTTGCATGATTTTCCTCTGTAAAAAAATCACTGGGTAGCACAACGATCGACAGTGACCTTGTCAATGCATACCTTGATTCAGTGATGCGCAGCATTAGTTTTAGAGCTTTCACACCACGTTCACATTTCACTTGGTGTATTCTCATTTACATATATACAGCCATAATCACGTATGAATATGCAAAGTGCTTTCTATATGTGTAAGTTTCAATGATAGACACGTACAGTATACAGATATAGGTCAAAACATATATACATATTACATGTATGTAACTAAAAATGGATTAAACATAGACCCTACCATCCCTGTCATCCTTTTTCATCGATCCATCATGGGTGTGCCACACCTGTGAGAACCACTGTGGTCTCCTGAAGGCGCGCGTGCAGACAAATCAGTCCCTGGAACAATTGTAAATGGTAGTTTATAATGATGGTCAATGATGGTTCATGCCAGTTCGTACTGGTTTACAATTATCATAAACCACTAATACCATATACATACATAGCCCAACTAGTTATTCGCAAAAAAGTTGAACAGCTTACAGTCATATAAGATCACAACGTATACCAAGTACCTTAATGTGGACGCCTGTGTGTGTGTTTTAATATCTCTATATATACACCGCTATGTATACACATATATGATAGACATATACGTTAATTAAAGTCATATATAAAGATAGAAAGGGAGATCTGGTTGTTTGTGATCCCCCCACCTAATTCTATCAGTTGAATAGTCGGTGCTGCCTCAGATTTTTTCTTGTCTTGGTTGCTGATTCTCAATGGCGATGTTTCATGACCAGTGTGACTGTGTAACTTGCAATCATTGGGATGCAAACAACTGTAGGGCGACACAACCAACACAATATTCATTGGATTGATGGGAAAAGCACAGGAAATCAATACAATTGATTGTTTCTTGCTGTACATCGTGCTATACAGGTTATATGGTGTTTTGATACATTGATCATGAAACCCCTCTGTACAAAAAAAGAATCTTGTCTTTATAAGCAGCAAATCCTGTAGAGTTTCCTGTCAACCTGAGACTGTCCATTGATACGCCCACACAAATACGATCAAGTCTTGGGGAATCAATGTGGTCAGTACTGCAAACCCAATGATGAACACACAAATACGATCAAGTCTTGGGGAATCAATGTGGTCAGTACTGCAAACCCAATGATGAACCACTATGATTTGTCGGTACGTAGACACAATGATATAGAGGCATTGTAGGAATTGACTGTGTACATATACATGAACATATGCCTATCTATGTATTTACATAAATACATGGCTGAAAAACAAAGAATACACAACACATGTATAATTGCAAGCTGGCTTGCCTTGTGGTGGCCAGCCAGAATAGTTGTCCATTCGGGGTTACAACCACTAGGAGGAAAGGACGAACAAGGCTTCACAAACGCTCAGTCGCACGGCCTCCTAGAGAGGCCGCCCAACATGATACATACTGCCAGTCGCAAAAAATGATTCGAATTGCCGGTGTGTCCATAAGTGGTGGTACCTCATATAGCCAGCACGCAGAAACAACATGAAACAACCGCTGTTTCAATACGAAAAAGATTGACAACTCTGCAACAGTTCTGCAGTCAAGAGACATCCCCATCCTCATAGTTCCAAGCTCCCTGGAAGTGCAGCTGGACAGGTCTTGTGCCCAGTGCACTGGTGAACAGTACTGGAACAGGATACAGTGGCATTGACCACAGCCATGTTGGAATGCCAGGAGCCGGAGCTTGTTGCAAATGGCCCATTTCTCTTGGAAACTGCGACCATGAAACGAATTGAAAATACTGTTCCCGCTCAAATTTGACCCTTCTTGCGGGACCAGGGATTCATTGCAATCATGTTCACAAACTACTTTCCCAAAAATATGCCAAAAACTTCTCCACAACTTACAATGGTTGGTATCACCGTATTCCTATGTAATTATCACCAATTGAATGGCCCACGAGCCAATGAACCAGTGCTCTCATCAGTACAATCGAAGATATTGGTCTTGAACCCGCTTGCAACAAATGTTCCCGAGACTGCTCGGCGTCAAGATTTGATTCAGCACCTGGCACTAGCAATGATGGCGCCACCAAGTACCAGCTGGTCAGTGATTGATTGGATATTGATAGCTCATATTAGACCAGAAAGCTGATGAAGAAGAAATTTATGGTAGTATCATGTAGTATCATTAGCTGCTTAGTCATTCATTTTGTCTAACAGTCAAACACATGAAAACCCACCACGTTTCGCAAGTTTCCCCGCGCCTTGCTTCGGGGATACTTCCAACTGCTGCCACCTTTTCCCCTGCACCAGCAGCATGGGCATCGCTGGCATTGATTGGTTGCTTGGTTCCTTGGTTCTTTGAGTCAGTAATCATCGATTGAGTGATAGGGACAGTAGCCAGCACTAGACTAGCCATGAATACGCCAGAAATATATTGTTTGACGTTTAGAGTGAGATGTTTAGAGCTGAACAAAAATATTGAATAGGAGTCAAACCGGCAAGTTATTTGGTGCAGCCATTGGCATTCTCAATGAATCCATGGCACAAGTTGCAATCAACTTGCTACGGCTCAAACACTAAATCCCTGAAAACCTGTGCAAACTTTAACTACCATGCCCCATAAGTGCTGCTGAAAGGATCAATGGGTTCCACCAGCAAGGCTGCACAGCCTCATTGTCATGGCGCCGTGACGCTGAGAGCGCTATCTCACTCTGGGCTTTGCCTCGCAGCAGCTTGCAGCTTGCAGTGCAGCTTCCTTAAGGAATGCCATGGAATCAGTGATGGTTTCGAGCTGAGTAGAGGCATCTTCAGCTTCCACAGACGGCTGATGCCAAAACTATTGGCATCGCTCTCTCAAGGAGAACCACTCCTGTGCAAGTGGGGGACGTGCTTGCCCTATTGAACACTAAGGGTCCCTCAATACCAAAAAACACTCATTCAGAATCATTCAAGCGTGTGTACATGCTGCCTGGATTCATACATCCGTCTGATCCAAAGTTTAGGATCTGGAGAAGAGTGCCAAATGGCAGCAAGCTGATGTCTTGAGCTAGGGGTTGCGCGCAACGATGATATCAGAGAACCACACAAACGCGATCAGTTTGGACCGGGCAAACCTTGATACAAGTATCACCCTGGTGTGTATGTTTTCCCGAGAAGCTGGCTGGGAGCTCCAGCTTCCCACTGGTGATCGCTGCACGCTTTCGGCCAAGGTGCGATGCCTTCAAAATTCTCTACTCTGAACATTCTACGTTGAAAAGTTTGAGCCGAACAATGGCTAGCCGGTTGGAAAGCGTCCTGTTGCTGCTGTTCATCCCCTTTCCAATCACGCTCCGAACGTTGAACACAAACACTCATTGTTTTTTTGATGTGACTGGTTGGCTAATTGTGGTTGATCATCAATATTTCATCATAATCAAGTATCACCAATCAACCAAGCATTTATCAACCAATTTAAATGGTGATCAACGTCACTGAATATCAATGGCAATAAGAATGGACATTGACATATTTCAACCTAGCATTGATTTGGATTTACATTAATTATGTATATAAATGAATATGTATATATATATATATATATTTATTTATTTATGTGCGTACTAATAACCTGGATATACCGGATTGTATACACCAATCCCGTTGCCAATGTCTATTCTTAGTCAGTTTACAACGCGCAACTGATCACTCCGTGATGACAATCGTAAGAAAGGCGACCAATTCAGGCCCGGGCCCAGGCTATGGGTCAAATTACTAATGATGACATGTAAACCTTGGTACAACCGTTGACAGAATTATTACATATATGTAATCTATACATTCCTAGAGTGACTAGTTTTGGGCATAGCATTCCAATACAATGTGCATTTTTTACTATGGTGAAATAATTACTGCTGATGGTTACAGCATGTTATAGCACAATCACAATAGTCAATAAATACGCGTGTGACAAAATGGTTATAATTGCCATCGTTGACATAGGTGATTGTCCCACTGAAAAGGAATCTGTGCAATATTTGGGTGTGAACAGCCCCCATGTCTGTACATAGCCAAAGGAAAAATTGCCCCCATGTCTGTACATTCTGTACGGGATGTGGCAAAACTATCTGCTTAAAGGAGGTTGTACGGGCAATTGCTTCAAAATAACCAAGTGTGAACTATACAGAAACAAGTCTACAACAATTCCAATGCAGCTTGACTTATATGTACTCACGGATGTATGCTACCGAACAATTGCACTTCACAGTACAAGCGCCTGAAGTGGTGCAACTGCGAAACCGAATTCAAACCTTGACATGGCTCGAAGTTGTACTAGCTTTATACTTGCCAATGACAGCGTTCAGGTGGACGACCCTAAGATTCTCCCTGGGAGGCTGGAAGCCATCCTCCCAGTGGAGGTTCGTATCTCGCCGGGCAAAGCAGCTCCTCATCTTCCGCCGAGAGGTCGTGGTCACATCCACACCCAAGGACTTCTTAACCTGGGCCAGGCAACGAAGAATATCCAAAAGGCCACCGAGCTGAGGAGATTGCAAGTGTACACACGTTGCATAAAATCGATAAATACATACATCTGAGGTTACATCTGTGTATTTGCAGATTTGCAACAATTACATATACAGATACAATACTTAAATGCGCTATCATATGTAATAATTACATATACAAAGAGACTTTTAATGTATCTGCACAAGTGAACACGGGTACGTGCTGAAGCTACAAGTGATCTAGACCAAACGCCAGATTCAACATGTCCTTAAATAAAAAAGACCACACCCTATTTCACAAACTATCGCTAGTGATCTACCAACCTAAACATTAAGGCAGCCGTTCAATAGGCCTTTCCACTGAAATGGTGCTACACCATATCTTTAGAAATCGACTGAAGGTTGCACCCCATGAACATATCAAAATATTGATTCATGTTGATCCATCTACTAAGGTGGTACCCCATCTGCTTCGAAACAGCTTCCAAGTTGGCTAGAGGTCCCACTGCGCCTGGCTGGTCATCTCCTCCACGCGGCTGGAAGCATATCTCAGCAAGGCTCCCTGCGAGGTGACCAGTGGGTGATTGTCACCAAGTTTTTGGGTTATGAATCATAACTTGGCTATTAATTGGTGAGATAGATTATGATAACCCCTTGGCTTAATAAATTCCATAGCCTGGCCTGTATAAATTTGGCGGGTACAATTTTAATGGAAAACCAAGGCACACTTGGGAGATACCCCCTATTAATCAACCAGGGATTTGCTGATCCAGGGTTGACACTATGGTGAATCATCTGTGGTGATGTGTAGTGGGATGTGATCTGATCTCCCACATGATGCATATCCATAGCTCTAATTGAAGATACCATCACCACTGGAACTTCTGGTTGCTCAATGATCAAATACTTGGCTTCACCCACTTCTGTCAGGTAGGGTTTCTGGCCCCGTAGGTGCCTGAGTAATATTGAAAATACCAGGAAATAAAGGTAGCTCGCTGGGTTTTTGGCCGCCACTCCCAGCTCTTCGGAGGATGGTTGCTGCCTGGCCTACCATTACACATTTCCCCAGGCTAGGTATTAGACCATGTTGTGCTTCCAGTATCTTGCAGTTCTATGACGCTCACCCTAATATCGGCCAGTATCTTCCAGAACTACTTGGCTGCTGTAGTTGGAATCTCTCAGCCACGAAAGTTGATCCAGAATCATCCCGTGTAAGCATTGACTCAACCACGATAGATCGAGTATCGTCCAGTACAACCACGGTGCATTTTGGATCTATGGCGGCTGCGCGCCCGCGACGACTATGGATCCCACCTCAGAGTCAGCCCTGCGCGGCATGCTCTTCACAGTCTGTTGCCAGGCCTGACCACGCTGGTGAAAACAACGCATTGCTTGTTGCTAGGGGGTTGAATCATGGACAGGGAGGGTCTGTACATATGTTTTTGAACGACCATGATTATGTACAGACGCATGCGTTGAATATGTAAGGACGCATGTTTTTGAAAAAGAAAATGAATGTATTTATGCTATATCTTCATTTGTTGTATAATACTATTTGTGGAAATCCTACAGACAAGACATGTCTTCAGGTATGGGTCTAAATGTGACTTAATCGTGAAATATGTGAGCCCATAATATGTATACCTATCTTTAGCTACACATGATGCACATAGGTTTGTCTTTAGCAGAATGTCTCTGGTCACAAGAGGCACCGCACTCAAGTCAGTGGTACACTACAGTAGGAGCCAAGTACTTCATAATACCTTATAATCACCTACTATTGGACTCTTTCCAGATATTTCCAGCATTTTCCGCCATAACTTAAATTCTACTTATACGGCATAGCTTTCTGATTGTTTGAAGGTAACTTAGGTGAGATGATGAACGGAGATTGATTTGCTCTTCATGATGACCTATCATCGAACTGATGAACGATGAAACTACTGGCAAAGATGAAAATGGAAGTCCTGAAGACATCACCAATCATGGGGAGCGATAGAAAATGGCAGTTCCCAACCAGTAAACAATCTTCAACCGATGGATTGTCCATTGCTATCCGGGAGAGTTTCAACCAATTTCATATGAAACTTAGCGATGAACCATCATCAGCCACTAGTAATCAACTCACCCATTACTTAACGTTGATTCACCATAATTAAGCACCCATTGACCACCACTAATCAACCACTATCGATAAACATTTCTTCACTTGTGACCATGGACGACTTAGTGATCAAACATGATGGTTCAACCATCATCAACCACCCCTGAACATACATCAACCACTATTGATCAACCATCAATCAACACTCTTTAGTTTCCCATTTCATCATCAATCCAGCCCTCCCAGGACCATCATTAATCACCCATTAATCACTATTTGGTTACAATTCAGCCCAGTAACCACCACTGATCAACGATTGACCCGTGAACCAGTACCCCTGTTCCGCTTCAACCACTAACCATCTCGCCAATAAACTATTCATCATTGACCATGAACCAACCAACAATTTATTAACCACTATCAACTACCCATTGACCCACCCACTAACCACTATTCAACCACTATTTAGATACCATTCAGCCCATTAACCACCCATTCATCCCCCATTTCACCCACGAAAACCGCTCCCCTTGGCCTCCTTTTCCGACTTCGTCGACAGCTCCACTCCGAAGACTTTGGGTGAACGCCTCGGAGCTCAGCGCATGGCGTCCACCGTTGCGGATGAATCTACTTGGTGGTCGAACCACCCCTATGGTTAGCATGGTTAGCTAATGGTTGATAAGGGTTAATAATGGTTGGCTAATGGTTAATCATGGTTGATAAATAATGGTTAGGAATGATTTATAATGGTAAAAATGGTTGAAACTAGTTGATAATAGTTCATTAATCTTAATTTGTATGATATGCTGGTATCAGTATAGCTATATGGTTGGTGACTGAACCACCCCGTCATGAAACATATGAATGTCAACCAACCAACTGTCCCTAAATATTGGGGAAAATACAAAACATTTAGGACCACCAACCACAAATCCACCATGGTTGTTCTATGGCTCAATGGTAACCTTTATATAGTGATCGGCGGTTGCAGAAAATTATTTCAGCCTCATGTGAAAGCGTAGCTGGTATTCAGGATCAGCAAATCAACGGTTGTTGCTCATGTGATAGTTGCTTTGTCAACTACAATACATTATATAATCACCGGCTTAGTCGTTGAATCCCACAACAAAAATACCCTCTTGTCATTTTGGAGAACATCATCCCAGTCCACAAAAAACAGCCATGCAACGCCACTGACAGAATGTGAATACCAATTAACAACCAACAATCATGGCGCAACAAACCAACTCGCAAACCAACCACCAATGGACGACAATCAATAACCCACAATGATTCACCAACAGTCACAGACCTACAATCACCACAACCAACTGTTGTTGCTTAGCCACGAGATGCTGGGGCTCAGTTGTCTTCTTGCTCTGTTTGCGACGGCCACCATTTAAAGCCACGGTGGCTCTGCGCAAAACATTTTGCTGCTCACATCTTAACTATAACATCTTGATCGACCTGTGCTCGCAAAACAGCAGTTTGCTTCGAAATTTAGCTTGTTAAGTACTTTTTGTCGTTCAGGCAGTGGGATCACCCATCTTCCGTGGATATAGCTTTCATCTGCTGGCGATGAAAGAACTCCGGTGACCCAGTATTTTTCTCGACTTTCATCCATCCCTGCTTAGCTTCCATCCACACCGGTGCTAGCAGTGCTAGTCTACGATTGCACATGAGCATAATGGCCTTGATCATTGTTGGAGATGGGTGATTGTTACCTAGCACAATCAATCATAGACACGATAAATGAATCATCAGTTATACTTCTGATCATCTAACTATATACTGTCAATTGATGAATCATCTGTTATATCAATCATTAGTCATGGTGACAGTCCACCTGCTTCTAAGCACAATCTGGAACCGCCTGTCATCGAGAGCAGCTGCAGCTTCCTCCGCACCCCAGGGGACCGTGCCCAAAGAAGCGCTGACGCTGAGCCTGCGGCGGTCGTGAACCACTGGACCCAACCAGGAAGAATGGTTGATCTCAATTGATTGGTATAGTGATTCCTGATTTCACGTGATCTCAATTGATTTCTGATGGTTCACAATACCATGAAAACATTACTGATGGTAACCATAACCACAATCATTGATAGTAAGCATTGTGAATCATTGATAACTCTTTTATGCTAGTTGGGGGTTGCTCAAAATTGGGGACCTCCCAAAATGGTTGGTTTGTTACTAGAAATGGTCAATGAACTGGATGATTTGGGGGTTCCCCCATGACTTGAGAAACCCCCAAGTGAAAGCTTGTGATGGTCCTCACTCAGCTGATCAGCTCATCGCTGCGCCCACCTCCACGTCTTGCACTTTGCTGCGCGTGTGACCCCTGATGGCAGCAGCTTCCAGGGAGCAGTGGTAGATTCTGCAGTTGAACATGGACATATAGGGGTTTCTCAAAATAGGGGTACCGGGTACCCCTAAATCATTCCAAAAAAAACTATTGATAGGAATAAACCAACCTTTATGTATGGGATTCCTGATTTTGAGACACCACCATTTCAAGAAAACCCAGCATGGGCTGCTGGAATCAAGAAAAATGCCCCAAACTAGGTTTGAAAAAGTCTGAGACATCATCATCTTTGCCTTGGACTGTTGGAAAAATTAGCATTG
This sequence comes from Symbiodinium kawagutii, assembly GCA_009767595.1. NCBI lineage: Eukaryota > Dinophyceae > Suessiales > Symbiodiniaceae > Symbiodinium > Symbiodinium kawagutii. Next base: position 71,282 of record VSDK01013280.1, read on the forward strand.
TACCGTTCATGATCTAGTCAAACCAAACCATCAGGACAACCGACTGCAACCAACTGCAACCACTATTAACCACTCGCATTGCGCCTCATCGGGTCACGAAGTCAAAGCCCCAACCGCAGGTGGGAGGGGCAAAAATCCAATAACATCCAATAAGCAACTATTAACCAACTATTGACCAACTATTAACCAACTATTGACATCCAATAACCAACTAAACAAACCAACCCATTAACCACCCATTTACGGCTCTGCTTGGCTCAACGACACCAGGTTTGCCGCCCACGGCCTCTCCGCAGACGAGGACGCCGGCTCCACGGGCTCCGCGGGGGGCTTGGGGCGCGAGGCAAACTGCTTGTAGCTCTGGAACCTCGAGGGCTCACTGCTCCCACAACCAGCTGCCACCGGACTTAGCCAATCAACCAAGCAACCAAGCTTAACCAACCTTAACTAACCTCAACCAACAGACTCGAACCGAAGCAATTCACTGGTTATGTAGCAATAACTCTCTTGTGTAGTTTGTACTACGAAAATTACTAAACTGGACCATGACAGCTGGCAGTTCTACTGTGATTAGGTAATCTTGCACCGCTCGAGATTTCGTAGGCTTGTCAGCCACAGAGCTAGATATTTGTAAACCGGTGCGTTATATCTGGTAGGTGTCATTGGTCATCGTAGCGCCTGATACGATATACAAATGCATAAGATACTGATGAAACACAAATTAGAATACATGTGTCGGTGGACAATTGTAATGAGCGAAGTCAAATGACTGCTTTTCCCCAATTTGTTTTGTTCAGACCGAATTCTTTCCATGAGCGAGCGATCGTGAAGAAAATACCGTCCATTATCATTGCACACCACTTCGAGATCCGCGAAACTTACTACTGAGAGATATGATGCCACTAATCAATATATCAGATTGCTTATGTTTGTTCATTGATTTGCTAGTTCTCATGATTTCACAGACTCTCCGTCACACCCTTAGACTTGAAGAACGGGATAGTGCAGGACTCCTCGCATAGCTTTTCTTTCTGGCTATCCAAAGCATTGTACACCTTGCCGCTGCTTGTAGCCCTATTTTCTTTGGCATCCTGCCTGCTTTGTTTTGTTATGGTTGGTTACTCATAATGTGACAATATCTAGATACTGTGGTCACAAGAGGTTCGCCACCAAGAAACCCAGAGGAGAAGGCATTGCCTTTGATCATCTCCTTCATCTGCCTCAGTGAATCAGCTTCATCACCATGTCGTCAGGGTATGTCAGGGTCTACAAACTATAGCAACTCGCAGTGGCAACTTCGATTACCAAACTGACCCACGTTGCCAGTCATCATTTTACTCAGGGTTGATGACATTTCATGACCATACTTCTGCTGGTCAAGCACAGCTATTGACCGATGTTCATCGATGACAATTCTTCAGCTGCTAGCCTGTCAGAGATCTGTGCATTTTTCCCGTTCCTCTTTTCAGCAGATCCGCGCTAACCCATGAAGATCAGGGGAGCCAAATCTGAGATCACACATCGTGAAGCAAAAGCGAGAGCAGTGATGAACCAATACTGCGGCCACTCCCAAGTTCACTGCTTGGTTGATGGTTCCCATGTTGCCATGACAATGCCAGGTCACATAGCTGCAAGAAAGAATTGGCAGCAACAACAGTTAAAACAAATGTCTATACATAAATATATAAATATATATATATATATATGTATATATGTATATATGTATTGTATGACGGTGTATACATACAATGCATTTATATTTAAATACATACTATGTAAATTAACTTAATTATGTAAATAAATATAGTTACATATGACATGTATAATATAGCCATGTTTCGTCCTGCAGATAATTCCAATTAGGGAAACCACCAGTTGGGGGCATGTAAGCGATCCCCGGGTTGACCTCTCCTGTCCCAGGTTGTTGACAAGATGCTGAGCCGTGAAAGCCCTGCCAGAAGCCCGGTGCCGAGCAGGGGAGGAATATCATGCCGAGTCGGCCAGGAACAAGCAAATAGCGGTTTCTCAAGCCACAGGGATACCTAAGACATGCTTGCTTTATTACTATAAATTGTTACTAGATGATTTGGGGGTCCCCTGTGCTTAAGAAACCACCAAATATAGTTTGTATCCTGCATGCCTGTAAACTTATCATACATAAAGATTGATAGACAACAAAGACAGCCCCATGGGGTAGTGGCACATGTAGAGGGAACATGTTCAAATACAAAGCAATGCCTCTCTCTTCAAAGTGTCCAAATATCACTCAGTAATCGTTTGAAGAAAGTGTGCTTTGCCAGACCCGGTCTTGGATGTTTTGACAGATCCAGTTTTCGGCGTGTTGAAGAATTGGTGGGCCAGGGGCCCCCTCTGCTCCAACATTGTGAGTGCTTTCCAAGGCCAATAATGGCTACCACATTCACATTTGAGGGATAACTGGTGCCAGAAGACAGAAAGATCGCACAAGTCTGTAAGCTGACACCTTCATGGACTTGCTGCATGTAGAACAATGTACCTGCGATATTAAACTATATAAGTATAGATATTTAGATAAGCGCGTAGAGTTGCACATGTACCTGCATCCCCATAGGAAGGAAAGTTTCAACTTACGATTCAAATAAGTACTTATTACGCTCAAAGTAGTCTGATTTCAACTTCTGAACGGATATTTTCGTATGATACGGATATTTTCGTATTGATAGTCATTTTACGTAAAAAATTGGCATGGCTGAACGCACGTGAACGCAAAAAGAACGCCAAAGGAACGCATTTGTTCGCATTCCGAACGGGTTCGAACGGTTTTGAACGGGTGCGAACGGGTTCGAACGGTAAAAATCGTATGAAGTAAAAAAAACAACTTATGACCCTGAATAAGTTCTTATTTCAATCATAAGTTGAAAGTTTGTCAATAACGGTGACGCAGGTAGAACTAGGGACTTACGCACGGGACTTCTCAAAAACCATGTCTCTGCAGTTGTGACATTTGAATGGAGAAAATAGTAGCTAATCCCAGACTGCCTGCACTGAAAAAAGCTATCTTTGGAAGACTCAGCCATGCAAAAGGCACCATGTCAATGCGACAGAAAGGCAAGAGGCATTCCCATACGCATACCTTGAGTATCAGAAATTCCAATGACCCCAGCAACAGAAATCCCTTTCAACAACCCACAGCGTGCAACAGCTCAACTCGAAGATACCTGAGCTTTCGCAGAACAAATCATTTCATGTTGAGTCTGTCCGTAAATTCCTTTGGTATCCCAATCAATCCAAGCAGGGAAGGATCCCACTGTTGTCCTGGGGACACCAAGCTCATAGACCCATTGGTTGACTATCACAAGCTACAGCACCAGGTCACCGTTCAACCGTTCTGGACTTTCTGGGGAATCCAGCGTAAGCAAATGATTCAACCATGCCATGCCACATGATTTATATCCAGACATAATTGGCATCCAAGAAAAAAAAACTGGGATTGACCAGAAACTGTGACCAAAAGGACAGACTGAATCCACCCACACCTGTTTTTGGGTGGTTGGATGGTAACACCATGTTGTGTGTGTGTGTGTTCGTGCCTTGTGAATCGGCACCTTCAGTTTTGATACCGGGAGATGCATGATAAGCCAACTGATTTTCGAAAGCAAATGACTAAATAAGTTATGAAGGTCAAACTGTTGGTGGTTTATCAGTATGGGTTTCACACTGACTCAAATGTTTTCACAGTTGAACCATGCTACCCGGTACTTTTCATGAGACTGCTGACTCAAAAGAACGGCCTCAGCAGCATGGGTAGTGGGGTTATCATCCTACATCAACAGTCGAAGCCAGCCCACGACTCTCGTGATCAAAAGTCTAACATCCTCCCCCAACATACAGCGTTAGATTAGATTAGACCTTCATCCTGAGAATGTAAAGATGATCCACTGATGCTCCACTGATGTTCCAGTGACGTTCCCCTCAACCGAGCTCTACGGCGGAGCTGTTTCAGGAGCAGGGAATTCACGGCGCGACCCCGCCTGCGGTGAGGAGCACTGCCTGGTGGCAAAGGACGAACCAGCAATGAATCATCAACCACTACGGATCCAACACTACTAATCGACCACTAGTCAAACTAGATCAACGACTCATTAACCATCAATCAACCATCAATCAAACCCATTTCAAACCAACTACAAATTGGATCTTTTTTTCGCAGCAAAACTTTCCACCTCATGGCCCACCTCCCCATGGCCCTTGCCTCCAGGCGGAGGGCTGGCCGCCGGCGTGGTGGCCGCCGTGGGCGAAGTGGGCGCGGTGGGAACCTGAGCTGTGGCCAAGGGCCCGGGTACTACCAAGCGCTGAATGGTTGATGAATAGCTACAGCTACTACTGGTTGATGGGTGTTGATGAGTCAATTCATGTTGATCATTGATGGTAGTACCTAGTTATCAATGGCTATGACTTGCACGTTCTTTGTAGCTATCATCTCTAAAAAATTACATTGCATCTGACCCAGTAGATCCAGTCGAAACTAGGCTCACCAAGCTTTTCAAGTGAGATCTTTGCCTTTACACCAATTTTTTCTTGAGCTTGTGCTGACCCAGAACCAACTCTTGACTAGTGGTGCATGACCAATAGTGGTCTCTGATAGTAGCTAATGATCATAAATAGTCAGCAATGGTGAACGATAGCGAGTGGTGGGTGGCTCATGGTCAATAGCCAATAACTAATAGATTGCCAGCTAATAATGATCGGAAATGATAAACAAAAATTTGGTACTTCCAAGATACTCATGGAGATTGATTGACAAATAGTGATTGCTGATGGTTAGCAGCCAAGAACCGTCAGTAACTATTCGTCAATGGCTAATCATCGTTTAATAAGCATTGTTTATAGCCGACTTGGTTTAAGCGAGTGGTGATACTGTTTAATGACAATTGTGGTCAACAAGAGCTAATTGTGAACAATGGCAAGACTTGTGGCTATAGTCGTTTACACCATGCTAAGCGTAACCATTGAATGGCGGATACTCTTGGTAAATAAAGGCTTGGAAAGAGCTTTGGCTAATAGCTACTAATAGCTCATTGATTGTTAAATGCTTACAATGGTTTCCCAATGATACGTGCAGTATCAATAGCTCATACGATTGCAAAGAAATTCAAATTTAGCTTTGCCTACCATCATCAACCACTAACCAACCACTAACCAACCACTAACCAACCACTAACCAACCACTAACCAACCACTAAGCCCCCGTTACCCAGCCATCGTCTAAAACTCCCCCAGTTGCATCCGCACCTCCTGCGCCTTGGGCCTGCGTAGATCAAAGCGGGAAACAAATGACGAGATGGGCGGAGAAAAAATGACGAGAAATCGCTGGGAGCAACACAACCATTGTGGTTCATTTAATGTTGGTAATCACCACCATTATTGTTTATTGATGATTATTGGTGGTTCATTGACAAGCATTGGTGATTACTAACATTAAATGAACCAGCCATAATCAATCCATCAATAACCATTGGTTATCCACAATCCTGCGAGTGAGTAAATAAATGACAAACAAATAAAAACCACCATTTACTTAACAATAAACAATAAACCATAAACAACCATTAATTACAGGGTTGGGAGAACCAATTGACAATAAACAATAAACCATTCGCCCCGTTGACCAGTAGCTATAGTTGTGGTCATCTATGGTTATTATAAGTCTGGAAAATACAATTTGTTGTTGACTGGTAGACATAGTTGCATGACAATCAGTATGGCTGTAAGTGTAGAATAAGCATATAAAATGATGTATTTAGTTTGGATTTATACTTTTGATAAGAGCAACATATGCAGAAACGTGTATAAGTGTAAAGCACTTGGGAAATATGTAAAACATGGATATGATTGAGATCCTCAAGTACAATAAAGTTGGGATTCATAAGATGCTTACTGATGTTTATATACACTAATAGGCAACATAGATATGATATGATCCATACAAATATATCCATGGCATGATTGGGTATCTGTGTATAAAAGGTTATGGCACATATAATTCCAATGATCCATTATCATGCGTTGGAAACGGAACATATCCCTTGCAGCAGCAATCATATATGGAACGCATACATGATTACATGATACAGAGTCGGGAGGGACATGATATACATATATATAGACATATAGATTCATATTTGCATTTACAAACATATACATGCAACAAATAGACATGTAAATGTACTACGTGAACATCTCTATATTACTATATTTCTATTTTGCTGAACGTATATATGTAGGTAAATTAAATTAAAATATCAATATCTAGGTATGCCTGCATATGCGTATATAACAAATACATATATTGGTCTATACATATATTCGTCCACATGCTCATGAGTATATATGACATTGATTATGTCGATAGAATCATAGACAATGTTCAAATACAATCCTGAAATAACATGTCTGTTCCCATGCTACTGTGTATTTACGCCCACATATGTCACATAGGGCTGTCCACAAAAAATGCCCCAACTTCTTTGTGAAAAACACGGATCTGTGGTGCTTGCTGATCCCTGTGACCTGTGATGTTTCTAACATGTTTGAACTATTCTCATCATTTCTCATCACCAATTCTTCGGTCTCATTGCTGCCAACAGTTGAGTTGGCAGCCAAACACTATTGACATCTCTATATTCACCATTGCCCCACTCCATGTCTTATAGTAAGGGAGGGCAATGAACTTTCCAATAGATACCAATCATTAAGAGTTCTTAGTAGTCAGTAAGAAGTGTTCCCATTGACTTTGCAATAGATGTTTCAATGAATAAGCAGGATTGTAGAACCAACTAAGCCAACTAACCCAACTAATCCAGGTGATATCAGTCGATTCTCCAGTTTTTTGCCACCTCTGATTGTTACAGCAGTGATCAGAGGGTGTCACACCGCCCCCGAACACTGCGCCTCTCAGCCTCCAGCTGCTCACCTGGAGGTCGTACATACATGGCATGTGTTTGTGAGAAATAGATAGAAGCAAATGTAAACCAGATTTATAGTAATTACAAATCTTAAACAGATATCTAGACCAAATTGTGCATTTGCATATAGGCAACATTGATTTATAAATAGAAATAGACTAAAATTCTAGAAATTTATAGGTAACATTTCTATTTCTAATACCAGAAAATTTAAAGTATCTGGTCTACATACCTTTTTGTATTTACAGATTATGTAAATTGTGCATTTGCAAATATTAAACAGATATCTAGACCAAATACTAGATGTATCTAGCAGATGGATTGATTCTATATTCTGTAGTCATGGTGATCTAGAATTCGATGTACTGGGTGTGTAATGAGATAAATTATGTGGGATGACAAATATATACGTCTAGTGCGTGTATAAATAAATAAATATAAACAAATATAAATAAATAAATACCAGTAGTACCGCACAAGGCGGTGGCGGAAGTTTCCAAGATAGGAGCACTATAGGAGTGTGCAGTTGTGGTTGCGACGACTGATTGTCCGAGGGATCCGAGAACTGAACATCACTTGGGCCTGACTTCCTACCAATGTGAGCATCGATCTGGCCACTTGACTGGCAGCCTATCTGTCTAGCTATCTTTCTATCAGTGGATCAGTTTTCTTTCTGTCTGTCTGACTGTCTATCTATCTATCTATCTGATGATCTATTCGTTTATCTATCTGCCTATGTACTTGTCTTTCTATCTGCCTCACTATCTATCTCGTCATCTTTCTGTCTATGTATCTATCTATCTACCTGTCCATCTATCTATTTATCTATCTGCCTATCTATCTATCTGTCTATCCATCTACCGAATTATTTGTCTGATCATCTATGTGTCCATCTGTCTATCTTTCTGTCTATCTACCTGACTATCTATCTACTTTTCTATCTGACTATCGTTTCGTCTATCTATCTGTCTATCTATCGACCCATCTAGCCATCTGAATCTGGCTATCCAATTGTCTGTCTATTCCATCTATCTATTCTAGCTATTCTATCTATCTATCTATCCATCTATCTATCCATCTATTCATCCATCGATGCATCTATGTCTCTGACTATGCATCTAGCCACCCATGGATCTGACTATCTGCTTGTCCATCTATCTGGCTACCTCTTTGTCTAGCCATCTTTCGTCTATCTATTCATTTACCTTCCAAATGTGCTTCGATCATGAAATCTTTTGCATCTAGGTGTTTGGCCACGTTTGATAACTGAACCTGGCAAAGGTGTTCCGATCATCAAGTGTTTTGCTACTTTTGACCTGCAAATGTGCTTGGCGCGCAAGCGTTGTGCACATTTTGGCCACATAAATCACGAAAAGTGACGCGAAACGCAAGTGTTTTCCTACTTTTGTCTCCTGTGTTCAAAAAGTGTCAAAACGTGCTGTGTTTTGACACATTTGCTTCAAAATGTGCTTCTCGCCCTGGCCGCGTGCACTTTTTCGGACATGCAACTTTCAAAACTTGTTAAAAACCACGAGTTTTTGCGACTTCGGACGTGAGAATGTGCTTCGCGCGCAGGCGGCGTGCCAATTTTCATGATCATATGACATCTCCGAAAAGTGGCCCGAAACGCTAGTAAAATTGCAGTTTTTATTTTGGTACAAGATTTTATCTTAAAAATTTGCTTCGCGCGCAGGCAGCGTGCCAGTTTTGAGAATCATGAGTCATCAAAAGTGCTCCGAGCATGTAGTGTTTTTACGATTTTGACTTCCAAATGTGCTTCGCGCCTAGGTTTTTTCACGATTTTGCAAGTTGCAACTTCCAAAAGTGCTCCGAACGTGACATGTTTTTAAGATTTTGACTTCCAAATGTGCTTCGCGCCTAGGTTTTTTCACGATTTTGCAAGTTGCAACTTCCAAAATGTGCTCCGAGGCTGACATGTTTTTACGATTTTGACTTCCAAATGTGCTTCGCGCCTAGGTTTTTTCACGATTTTGCAAGTTGCAACTTCCAAAAGTGCTCCGAACCTGACATGTTTTTACGATTTTGACTTCCAAATGTGCTTCGCGCCTAGGTTTTTTAACGATTTTGAACGTG